>APFE030262189.1:37228-76210 GCA_000404065.3 Pinus taeda
TGAAAGTTTGTCACTTCCATTTATATCATCAATAATAATGGTTAAAAAAAATGATTAGTTATTTATGATGTTACAATAGATTACAAATGTTCATTAAAAAGAAGTTATAGTATTCCTTTAACCAAATTACAATATCCAACAATTCAATATTATAAAAATACTTTAAAAATAAATTCTAAAGCACTTATTAAATTAGTAATATTTGCAAAAACAAATAAATCATCATTAAATTGGACAATAATTTTAATATAAACAAAATAATATATGGACATTCAACTCATTTAAGTTGTGATGTTATGTATGTGTAAAATGAGTATACACCCACACCAAAAAGAACACAAACAAACACAAATAGAAATACAACGAACAAATTAAATAACATAAAAAATAAAATAAAAATACAAACATTTAAAATTCTACCTATAACTAATTATAAGTTATTTTGTAAATGACATATTTATTTATTTTGTATTTACCTGCGATGCATGAGTGATGCTTACAGTAGATTTAACTACTTCACGGCCTCGAGGATAGGAGGATAGGTAGATTGCAGGAGCCTAATTGACTCTCTCCACGCCACCAAAGCCACATGTCTCTCTTGGACCTTAAAGAAACAAAAATATAGACATATCAATACAATGTTTTCCTTACAAAATTGAACATGATCACATAACTTTGTATACTAAAACAAATTGGGCTCATCCCAGGAAAGTGGTTTATTGAACATCAGGATTCTGTCCTCCCAAGCCCAGGAAGGTATACATGTGAAATAATTCTTTGATAAGTATGTAATATTTACCTTTTTTTGTTTACCTTTTTTCCCCTCAGTAAACAACTAAATCATTCTAAAATACACATTAACTGTAATACAATTATCTATTATTTATATTTCTATCCATAAATTTAAGTTTCTAACAAATACAGTGGGAAATACCTCCTATGCCGAATTCTTAATTCTGACTGTGAAATGCTGATAAAACCATTCCTCTGTTCCATTATTAGTTCAAGTTTATCTTCACTTCCTACTCCCACCCTTTCCGAACAAGAGGTTAATAAAATAAATAAAAATATAAAACAAATGAAGAAGAAAAAAAGCACATACCACACAACAATTATTAAAACAGGGAAGCATGGCCATGTTCGATACAACAAAAAAGAAAACAAAAACAGATAAATACTCGGATCTGAAAACCCAAAGATCTCCTCCACCCTACTCGCGGCTCATCTTTCACACATCTCAAGTTTGTTCATCTAATCATACATACAACTACTTCTATTCCACACATGTCCAGCTGCTGTGCGACAAATATAAAATATCCCATAGATACAACCACTCCTATTTGCATCTGCTCTGCCACACATATCAAATATCTAATAAATTCCTATTACACACATGTCCAACCGCTCTGCCACAAATATCTGATATCCAAAGAACTCAGCCCGTCAAAGATCAAATATCCACACCATCATCTAAGTAACTGCATATCACAAAGATCAAATATCCACACCGTCATCTAAGTAACGGCATATCACAAAATTGATCTCTGAACCAAAATATATGTGCTTCCTCTTGCCATATTTAACAACGAAATTATATGGAGGTTTCTTAAATTTTTCAAATCCACTTGAAACCGTTAAGCTTTTAGCTTTTCGATTTTATTGTGGTTGAAACTTTCTTTATAATTTTTATTTTTAGAATTTTTAGTATATTTTTTTTATTTTAGAAAGGATCACCTACCTGTACTCTATTCTATGGTCGCTTTTTTCTGTTATCAATATTTTTGTCGGCCTTTTTGGTCATGACCACTTCCGCATGTGTACAACTGCCCACAAGCGTATAATGATCGCATTGTGGGTTGTCAGTTGCTGCTTTAATGATGCCTGATAGCTTAGATGAGATGGATATCATGACTGACAGGCGTTCCCCGGAATCCCATGCGTCTGAATTAAATGGATTGCAGAAGTCGTTCACCGAAATCCCATGGGTTTGAAGTAAATCAATTCTAGTAGTCAGAAAAACTAAACTAGGTTTGAAGTAAGTCGATTCCAGTAGTCCTCACTCCTGCCCATTGGGGCGTGAATTGCATCATAAGCCATTGTAAAACACCAACAGGCATATTGTGCGACAACGTGTTGGTTTTTCCAATTTCACATCCAAGTTTATTAATTAAATGATGTTAAATTTAAATGACCATTTATTGGTTGTTTGCTTTATTTTTAGTTTATAATAATTTTCTATTTTGAAAATGTTGTTATCTAAAAAAAATAATTAATCACTTATTCTAAAGCTCATGTTATTCCTTCTGCCAAATAATAATATGATTATTATTTTTTTTGTTTTTTTTTTTTTGTTTTGGTTTTTTTCATTTTTATAGGATTTTGTATTGAAAATCCTAGAAATTTACATTATAAATATTATTTTTGTCATCTATTTTCTCATCTAGAAAATCAGACTATGACAACTTAAATTAATCTTAACTCAAATTCCAAAACTTGAAAATGCATAGATTTAATGCTACCCCACTCTAGGGCAAGAACCATAAGTAGTGAGGAAATGAGCATACATGTTTCCAAGAATGCCCTTCACCAAATAAATATGGTCAATCTACCCAGCATTAGTAGGTCGATTTAGTCAATGCAAAGGAGCATCATTGGATGAATCTTGTAGGTGGTAGCTTTCAAATTCCAATTTTTGTTCTTTCAAGGCACCCCCTTTGATATTTTGCAGGGGGTGTGGGGTTTAGTCCATGCAAAGGATCACCATTGGAAGAATTTTGGAGGTGGTGACTTTCAAATCCCAGTTTTTGTTCTTTCAAGGCACCCCCTTTGAGATTTTGATAGGGGGTACGATTGACATGAAACAAGTCCATTTTTCAAGGCAACCCATCATCTCTTGATCATGTAGTAGCAAAATCACTTATTATTCTTAGTCACTTTCCCTAGGATAAAGGTGTTGCTACCTGAAGAGCTATTGTAGAAGAATCACTTGATCGATCTTGGGCATGGGTCTACATTGGTGGAGCTTCTTGTAAATTGGGACAAAGGAGAGGAGGCAAATTCATCCTCTTCCTGTCAGAATCTTATTTCTTCCATGTCAAAATATAGTTTGCACTAGGGACAAACAAATATGTGGAACATATTTCTTGCAAACATTTATTACTACATGGCATGGATAAAGAAAGTAAACAATTACAAGTTTATGGGGATTCTATGTTGATAATTAATTTCCCTAACAATACTTAAGTGTGTAGAAAGTTTCTTCTTACTCTTACTCATGACACTTTAAGGATTAAAGATCACTCCACTTACATCTATTTTTTTGACACATATAGGGAACACAACTAGACTCCCAACCACCTATCAAAATAAGTTACAAATTTAGAAAAATACTAGTTGCAGGTGTTATGATAGTGTCATATTTATATTTTTAAAATATATATTGGATTATAATACTAGTTAAATAAATATATACAATGAATAATTGCAGTTACAAACAATTCATGATTATAAATGATTTTTGTAAGTAAGCAAATTTTTCATTATATTTTCATATACTTACATAAAATACAAGTAGATTATAATTTCTTTTTGTAAGTAAGCACAATCTTCATTATATTTCCACAAACTTACATAGAATACAAGCATAGGTGAACATGTACAAAGTTTGTTTGAGGAGAGTACATTTGAGACGCTAAAACCATACTACCATGGCACAAACTAGGAGAGACCATTGAAACTTGAGGGGGAAACTAGATGGTCCTCCTTATAGGTTTGAGGATAGTTTTTGAGTCTAGAATACTTTGAGAAGCACAACATAGATATCAATAGATAATATGAAAATATTTATAGAGTAAAAACTTAGAAAGCCTTCCCTAGGTCTTTTTGGTGAGCCCGATCATCCCCTATGACTTGGTTGTGAGCCTGGTCATCCTTGACAACACACTTAAAAGGGTCATCATGATGGATTTTTGGAATCCAAGGAGGGAACACCCACCTTATGAACACACCATACAGGCTGGTGTCAGTCCTTTTTATGAATTCTCCACTTTCTTGGTGGATATGGAAGTGGTTTCGTTGGTCACAATTCAAACTTCCTCCACTTAAACTGATGTGTTTTCTTTCTCCCCTGGATCACCTAGTTCTTCCTCCTTTGATTTCTGAGGTCCATAAATCTAAGTGATGGGAGTTTTAGAGCCCAAAACACAAGAGTCTAAGTAATTTGATAGTAATGACACAATGGGTGAGACTGGAGGAGGAGGATGAGGTTGGAATTTAATTACCATGTCTTTAGTGAGGGCTCTCAAATATAAAATAGTGTGAGCTCAATGGGACTCCATATTCACTACTCTTCCTTCGATAAGTTGTAGGACAACTTCATGGTCCATCAAATGATCACCCATCAAATTCCTTACAATCCAATGCCCATAGCTAGTATTTATGACATCCTAAGCTTCCATGGTAGAAATTTGGAGCCTGATGTGTTGAGGCATATCCTCATCGTATTGTTCAATCCATAGAGAATTCCAAGTTATGAGAGGTTAATCATACCCATGTTCACATCCAAAAGCGTGCAAAAAAACTTGTTCTTACTCGTCTTGCTATTAACTCTTTAAGGATTAAATATCTCTTAACTTTCATCTCTTTTTCTCACATATATAAGGAAATAAAGTGTCACGTATCTATTTACTCATCAAGAAATTAATTAGAGATCCTTAGTATATGTTACATTCACTATGTCTTCATTAAAGAATGGTGTTATTTTTCTCTTATCCATTTGATACATATAACCTTTGCAATCATCCATGGTATATATATATATATATAGATAACATTCCATCTAACATATATGATTCCACATATCGAGCATTGATACATATTATAGGTATTGTATGCCTTGTTTGCATGACTCGTTCTTGGTATAACATAGCTACACATACTTGTGATGTTATTATTTATTATTATTTTGTGAAGCATACAACTTGAGTGGGCCTAATGGTTAAGAGCATGTGTTTCCTCCTAAGAGATCACATGTTCAAATCCAAAGGGGGGTAGAGTATGTATTATTCCATAGACATAGCAGTCAAATTTTTGCACAGAGTTGGGTCCTTTGTCCCACAAACAAGGGGGTCCCATACATTGAAATTGGATAATAATAAGAACAATAATAAATTATTTTTTTGAAATATATATTAATTAAAGGAGGTTTCCAAAACATCTTGTTTTTAAATCTATCTTGAATGATGGTTCTTCCAAAAGATTATGTATGATATTATCATGGCCATTAGTATAATTTTAGTTATTTGTGATGTATTTTTAATATTTTATAATAGTTTCATACGTATATGTTTGAAATAGTTATATGTTGATAATACTTGTTAAAAAACTATCTACAATGAATAATCGTTACAAAAAAAATCATGATTATACTTTTAAAATGATGTACAATGAATAACAATTAGAAAACATTCATGAGTATACTTTTTTTCTTTCCTTTTTTTTGTAAGCAATCAAACTTTTCATTAAATTTTCACTAGTTTACATAGAAGAAAAGTAGGAGTTAACATGTGCAAACCCTATCTAAGGAGAGTACCTTTGAGATGCCCAAACCATACTTGTTGGGTGTAAACTAAGTAGAGACCATATTCCCTTGAGAGGAAAACCAGATGGTCCTCTTGGTACGTTTGAAGATAGTTTTTAGTCTATAATATAGTGAAAATCATAACATATATATTGATAGATAATATGAAAAACATTGACAGAGAAAAATCTTACAAAACCTTCCTGAGGTCTTTCTTGGTTAGCTTGGTCATCCTTGGCAGGGTATTGAAAAGGTTCATCGTGGCCTTTTGTTATCCAATGAGGTCACTCACACTATGTGGAAACACCATACGAGTTGGTTCATTTAATTTTGTGTGAAGTATATTCTTTCTGGCTGAATGTCGCAGTAATTTCATTGGTCACAATTTTGACGTCCACCACGTCCACTGAAGTTTGTACTTCCTCCCTCGAGCTGCCTAATTCCTTCTCCTTTGACTTTTGATGTCCATAAATCTAAGTTCTAAGAGGTTTATATCCTTGAATACAAGAGTTAGAACTAATTGATTACACTGAAATATTCGGTGAGGCCAAAGATGGAGGAGGTAGGAATTGAATTAAATTCTTGATTACAAACAATTCATGGTTACGTTTTTTTTCTTTGTAGGTAGGAAAAATTTTCAATATATTTTCACAAATTTACATATAATACATGGAGTTAACATGTTTAGAGTATATATAACAATCGTACATTTGAGATGTAAAATTCATACTAGGTAGGCACAAAATAAGGAGAGACCATCCTCCATCAAGATGGAAACTAGACGGTCATCTTGATAGGTCTGAGGATAGTTTTTGAGACCAAAATATAGGAACAAGAATAACATAGATACCAATAGATAATATGAAAATTACTGACATATAACAAACTTAGAAATCTTTTCATAGGACTTGCTGGTGAGGTTGGTCATCCTTGGAAGGGTATTGAAAGGGGTCACCATGGCCTCTTGGAAGCCGAGGGTGGCCCCACTTAATGAACACACCATAGGAATTACTGATGGTCTTTTCCTAGGAAGTCTCCCATTTCTGTGTGACTATGGCAATGCTTTCTCTGGTAACAATATGGACACCCTCCACCTCAAACAAAATTTGATTATCCTACCTAAATCGACCTAGTTCTTTCTCCTTGTATTTTTGAGATTTAATAATCTTAGGGATGGGAGGTTTATATTGGTGAACATAATATTTTGAACCATATTATTGCGTTCGAGCATTGGGTGAGGCTAGAGGAGGAGGAGGTAAGAATTCAATTCCTAACTCCCCAGTGAGGGCTTTCAAAGGTAGATGAGCCTAAATTAGATGGGATTCCATATTCGTTATTTTTCCTTTAGTGAGATATAGGACTGTTTCATGGCTACTCACATAATGACCTCATAAATTATTTATATCCCAAATCCCATTACAGGTATTTATGGGTTCTTAGGCTTCCATGGTGGAAATCTAGAGAAATAACTGTTGAGGAATGTCCTCATCATATTACTCCATGCTTAGAGCATGACATGTTGGGGGACGCTGAGGAAACTTGATTTTGTTCCATGTCAAAATTTTGTTTCGACTAGGGGCAAACAATTAGGGGGAACATGTTTCTTGCAATTATTTATTACTACATGATCTATATAAAAGATGTACACAATTACAAGTGTATGTGAATTTTTCTTTGATAATCAATTAGATTAATATTTACAAAAAGGTGTATAGAAAGATTCTTCATATTCCTCTTAGTAATGAAACTTTAAGGATTAGAGATCACTTCAATTACATCTCTCTTTACCACACATATATGCAACATAATTAGACTTCCAACCGCTTATGAAAAGAAGGTATAAATTGGGAAAAGGACTTGTGGCAGGTGTTGGAAAAACATGAGGGCAACAACTACGCTTACATTCATAGGAATTTGAGAGACCACGTGCAAGGGTTGTAATGACAAACATATATTTTTCGATAGTTTATATTTGCACTGTCTTTCAAACACTATTATATCTAGGTGGTTTTGTACACTCAGTAGGATATAATATCCTTTTTTCTACATCATGTTATGATTTGCTTTCTAATAATATATATTTTTCAAACCAAAATATGGTTTTATGTTAACGAAGCGATAAACACTTTTAGAATGTATTTGCGAAAACAACACAAATAAACCTTATGTGTATCTTTAAAATATAATTTTGGATCCTTTTCTCAATGAATGAAAATTATGATTTTTTTTCTTGGGTGGAAAAAACACATTATACAAAATTTCAATAATTAATTTAAGATTTCATTACAATAGGAATTTTTTATTTTTTTATTAGATTGATTGTACTTTCTTTGATGAAAGAACCACGTGTCTTATTGAATAAACCAATTTAAAATTTTGAATTAAAATAAAAATCCTTGCAATAACACATTATAGCTATATTATAACACTTCATCTTTTAACCCTTTTCCAGTTATGCTTTCTAGCGAATTTTGCATGGAGTCTAGTAGGAATTTATTGGAATCACAATTTTGAGTTGTGTACTAGGTACAATTTGAGTGTCCCAATTTTTTTTTTGGGTTTCAAGTCTAATTATGCATAAAAAAATGCATTTTAAACACTAAAACAATTAAGAGGGAAACTAGGTGGTTATCCTGATAGGTCTAAGGATAGTTTTTGAGCATATAATATAGGGACAAGAATAATATAGATATCAATAGATAATATGAAAGTTGCTGACATAGCACAAAGTTAGAAGCATTTTCCTCAGACTTGTTGGTGAACGTGGTCATCCTTGGAAAGGTACTAAAAGGGATCACGATGGCCTTCTGGAAGCCAAGGAAGGTGCTCCCTATGGTGTAGGTAAATTCTAAGTGCGTACGTAAACAAATCCTCTAGCCCAAGAGAGTGGGTTTACAGACAAACAATCTATGGAAATTCTCCTTAAGCTATAATCAATTAAGAGGGCCTACCTCTTAGAACGATATTCTGGTTGGTGTTGGTCATGCTTCCTCACTCCAGCTACCTTCCATTTCCTTCTTTCGAATACCTAAAACAAGAAAACAACAACAACAACAAACGTGACAACATACAATATTGTATTCAGCCTACTTAATAGGTCAAGTAAAAATTAAGCCATAAATATGTAAAATGACACTTCATGTAGGAAATTAATTGTTAGTTTCATTAATATAAATCAGAAAGAGATTAGAACTGGTGCCTTGACATTGTTGGTCTCCTCTGATATATCAGGGTTTCCACACTTCTACTAGCACTTCATGGATAGCCCCAAAAAATGGAAGTTTTAAGGCCTCTTTCCCTCTAGTCTCAAACCAAACCAAAATCACATTATTCTCCCTCAAACATACACTATAAATCTATAAGCTATAGATGAATTATTAGTTATTCACACTTGCTCCAAAACTCCAACTAGAACTAGTTTTGGCTCGGGAAAAATAGAGGTTTATATAGCTTGGATGGAGGGGAGATGGTTCCTCTTACCACGGGAGAGGGAATTATCTCTTGGGTTTTTTCCATCCTAATAGGGGAAAGGAGCCCAAACTAACTTCCTCACCTCCATCTGACCCAACCATTTACTAGACTTCCATCAAGAAGCTTCTAGACCTCGAAGCTTTGACTGCATATTTAAAAAAACTTTCCAAAAGAGGATCAACACGACTAAAAAGGGCTTAGTCGCTATGATCGGCACTAGTGCTAGTTTTAATCTCTGCAAATCGGCGAGAGGAGGACACAGGTCATTAGCATTGATCTTGTAAACTGGGGTAAAAGGAAGATTTTGGGGAAATGATGCAAAAGGGAATTGTTCTGCTCATGAAGAGGGACATAATGAGAGTTTATTCATGATGGGAAAGCATGTAGGGTTCACTGTAGAGGTCCTCTAGGATCATGGAATGGGGAGTACAAGGACAGTAACAAAATGTTGTGTAACACTCCACTATGAACACACCAAACGAATTATTAGTGGTCTTTCCCTCTGAAGTTTGCCCTCTCTATTTGTATGACAATTCTTTCACTGGTAATAACTTGGACATTCTCCACCCGAACCAAATTTTTATCATGCTACTTGGAGCCACCTAGTTCTTTCTCCTTGTATTTTAGAGGTCAAAGAATATTGTGGATGGTAGATTTAGAGCCCCGAACATAATATATTAGATTGTATGATTGAACTCACAGATTGGAGGATGCTTGAGGAGGAGGAAGAGGTGACAATTGAATTCCCAAGTCCCTTATGAAGGCATCCGAGGAGATTGATCCTAAGTAAGATGGGAGCCCATACATTCTTACTTCAACAAGATATAGAGTTGCTTCATTGTTGCTCAAATGATGACCTAGAATATTCCTTATATCCCAATGCCCATTACTGGTATTTATGAGTTCCTAGGCTTCCATGGTATAAATTTAGAGCAAGATTTGTTAAGGCATGTCCACATCATATTACTCCACGCTTAGAGCATTCCACATTGCGGGATGTTGAGCACATCCACGTCCATGTCTTCCATGTTGAGTATGTGCTCTTGCATGAACCATGGATGCACTAGAGAGAGGATTGCACTACATTCCTTGGCCTCTGCTACCCAAGAAATGTAGCATAGGTGGACAATAGAGACCTAAAATGTCCATGAGGGCCCAAAAGAACAACTAGAAAAGTCGGGCCAAGAGAAAATATAACAAAGATAAACACTAGCAATGTTGAGAAATAGATCGAGATAAACACTGCCAATGTTAAAATTGTTTTGCATAAAATATCAAGTCGACTACTTAATTTCTATGATGTATATTTCTTTTGATTTATGATGAGAGGTTTGTAATAAATTTTTTAAATATATTGAATAATTGTTGTTGCAAAAAAATCAGGATAATATGCTGTGATGTTATAATTATTTTTATTGTTGAAATATAGTTTATGAAAATTTGTGATATTAAAATATACATTCCACAGTAGTAATTACAAACAAAATCATAGTGTTTATTATATTTTATATATAATATATTATAATTGAACTTTAATGTAATTTGAAAAATTGTCCTTTCCATTCATAATATTTCCATATGATGTTTTTACAAAAAAATTCATAGTTATTTATGATGGTTATAAATAGATTAAAAATAATTTATTAAAAAGAATTTATATATTCTTTTAACGCAAATTATAATATCCACAGTTCAATATTATAAATTACATTAACAATAAATTTAAAAGCATTTATTAAATTAATAATATTTACAAAAACAATGAAACATCATTAAATTGAACAATAGTTTTAATATAAACAAGATAATATAGGACATTCAACTCATCTAAATTGTGATGTTATGTATGTGTAAAATCACTATACACACAAAGAGAAATATAACGAACAAATTACAGAACATAAAAAATAAAATAAAAAATACAAACATTGAAAATTCTGCTTGTAACTAATTATAAATTAATTTTGAAATGGTATATTTATTTGTATTGTATTTTATTGTAAGATATTTGTGATATATTTTGTAAATGTGTATGGAATTATTGTGCTTAAAACAAATCATAGCCATAATCATTTCTGATGTTATAATTATTTGTATTGTCGAAATATTAATTAAAAGCAACTACAAAATCATGTGAGTTTTTAATTGTATATTGAAGGGTGATGCTTACAAATAAATCCATAATCATAATTATTTGTGATGATGTCATCAAATTTATAGTTTTAAAATATAATGATTAAAAATATTCATGAAAATTTATTTTTTCTTGAAAAAAATTAACAAATAATAAACTTCAATAACTCCATACCAAAAATTTTTATTAACATCAATTATAAATCTTCATTGTTCAAATACATATTAATTAACAAACTAAATTTCAATTTCTTAAAAAATTTATTATTATTTTAAAATTATTTTTATAATATATAATTTGTTTAAAAATAAACAGGGAACGTACTGGGACAATTATTTCTATTTCTCACAATAACCATAAATCATAGGCATTCCTCATAGATAACTTGAGGACTTGAGAAAAGGTTTGCAAGACCTTCTTTAAAAATAAATACTAACTTTATTGATGTAATGTTTGAGCATTTACAAATAATAATATAATTAAAAAAAATAAAAAAAATTACATGTTGTATCTACTCCATTTTATCTACTCCATTTTCCATGTCGGTCCATGTAAACAAATTTAAAAACATAAAATTATACTACTCCATTTTCCATCTAGGTTCGTGCAAACAAATTTAAAAACATAAAGTTATACTATTAACCATTCATAATTATAATAGATTAAAAAAACATTATATTAAAAAAGAAAGAGTCTATAATAGAATTGAAATTGAAGAGAAAAATTGGTTTGAGATACTCATCAAAACAGAGTAACGAAGAATTCAGAAAAGTCTTGAATACACTTCATTTATCAAAAACATAAATATGGGATATCATATATTATTAACGGTGCACGATAATAGATAAAAAAACATTATGTTATAAAAAAATAGATTATGATAGAATTCAAATTAAAAAGAAAAATTTGTGGGAAACACTACCTATATCAAAAACCTAAATACTTAATATTATAAATGACTCTAAAAAGAAGAACACAAAATCAAATGAACCCAAACCTTTCTCCTCTGAAATAGTAGATTCCAATCCCTTCCGAATTCATTTCTTACGACCTACCAAGCAAAGGTGAACAGAGACTCCTATAACATACAATCAATCATGTCAACCTATGTAAGGAACCCTCCACGATTCTCACCAAACATTGAACGCCATTAGATTATTTGCACATTGAGCATAAAAACAAAAATACAGACATGTAATTGATGAGCATTTCTAAAATGATGGCAAAATTATTTAGGATTGTGTAAAATTATTTGATGAGTGATAGAAAAATTATTTGAGCCAAGGATTTTAAGATTAAAGTGAAATCTATTTATTAAATGCCTCAAATATAAATGGATTGTACCAATTGATTCAATTCAAGTCTGGATCCCTCAACACCACCATTGGCCTTCCCACCCACTTATGCAACGTTGCATCCATCCATTTAGTGTTACTCTATAGCTAGTCCCTGCATTACATGCATTGAACGTTACTCTATGACTCTGCAGTTATTACCTTCAATGAATGAGTGATAGTTTCTTACAATGTTTTCCTTACAAAGTTCAACATGATCATATAATTTTTTATACTAAAGCAAATTAGGCTTATCACAGGAAGGTGGTTTATTCAACATCAAGATTCCGTCTTGATTCCGTCTTTCCAAGCTTGAGAAGGTATACATGTGAAATAATTCTTTTATAAGTATGTAATATTTACTTATTCTTTTTTACATTTTTGCTCTCAGTAAACAGTAAATCATTCTAGAATACACATCAAGTGCAATACAATTATCTATAGTTTATATTTATGTCCATAAATTTAAGTATCAAACAAATATAACACGAAATACCTCGTGGATGCGAATTCTTAATTCTTACTGCAAAATGCTGATAAACCCATTCCTTATTACCTCATATTTATCTTCACTTTCTACCCCACTTTCTCAAAACTGGAAGCTAATAAAATAAATCAAAATATAAAACAAATGAAGAAGAAAAAACCCATTCCTTATTACTCCATATTTATCTTCACTTTCTACCCCACCTTCTCAAAACTGGAAACTAATAAAATAAATCAAAATATAAAACAAATGAAGAAGAAAAAACCCATTCCTTATTACTCCATATTTATCTTCACTTTCTACCCCACCTTCTCAAAACTGGAAGCTAATAAAGTAAATCAAAATATAAAACAAACCAAGAAGAAAAAATAAGCACACAGCAGATAACAAATCAAAATATAAAAAAAAAAAAGGAAACCAACACACTCCACAACATAGTTATTAAAACTAGTAAGCATAGCCATTCTTGACCTAAGAAAAGAGAAAACAAAAACAAATGCACACTCGGATCCCAAAACCCAAAAATCTCCTCCACTCTACTCACCACTCATTTTCATACCTGTCGAGTCGGACTCAGCCACTGTAAAATACCATAAATATCAAATATCCAGTAGACTCAGCCCCTGTCAAATGCCACAAATATCAAATATCCAGCGGACTCAGCCACTGTAAAATGCCACAAATATCAAATATGGACTCAGCCCGTGTCAAATGCGACAAATATCAAATATCCAGCGGACTCAACCCCAGCCGCTCATCTAAGTAGCTGCATATCACAAAAATGATCTCTTAAAATTTTCAAATCCGCGAAAACGGTTAGGCTTTTAGCTTTTCTATTTTATTGCGGTTAAATCATTATATGTAATTTTTAGTTTTAAAAAGATTCACTTTCTACCGATCTCCTTAGTAGTATATTTTTTATTTTTAGAAAGTATCACTGGTCCTGTTCTCTATTCTATGGCTGCTTTTTTCGGTTATCAATTTTTTTCGGAGCTTTTTCCGTGGTGGCCACATCGGCATGTTTACAACTGCCCATTAGCCTATAATCATCGCGTTATGTGTTATTCGTTCCTGCTTTAATGATGCCTGACATCTTAAATGAGATGGATATCATGACTGACATGCGTTCGCGGGAATCCCATGCGTCTGAAATAAATAGACCGAAGTAAATCGATCCTCTAGTCCTCACTCGTGCCCGTTGGGTGTAAATTGCATCATAAGCAGCTTGCATGCACATCTACAAACTTTAAAACATGAAATTTTTAAGCGCGTACGAATAGCCATGGAAATAAAAGGATTGGTTTTATTTAAGGGAATGTTTTTAACAACAAAATCAAAGATATTAGTTTACCTAAAATTTTATTAAAAATTATATTTATTTAAAAAGGAAAATTATAAAATTTAAAGTATTATGCATGGTTGTATTCATGGTTATATTGTAATTTAAATTTTAAATTAATATAAACTAGCATTTGCACCTTATGTTGCAAAGGAAACGCCGTAAGGCATAGAGTGGTGAAGAATAGCATAGAGTGGGGAAGAATAGGGACATGTATAAAGTGGGGAAGAATAGGGACATGGATAGAGTGGGGAAGGATAGGAACATGTGAATGGACATTGTTGAAAGTAAGAGTGGAAGATAATGAGTTACAATTGCAATAGTTAGTTATGTGTATTTTGAAAATGGATATTTTGTAAATAATAATAGTTTGTGAAAGAATAACGACATGTACAGGCCCAATCAAGGCTGTGAACCTTGAGCAAGGCCAGCTCTGGTCGAATGTAACAGTGAATAACTCCAATGTATTTCATAACCACGTTGGCTTCATCTTCCAAAATACTCAGTATGATCGCTTTCTTTTTGGAACTCGTAAGTGTAATCTTGGACAAGCTGTCTGTGACGCTATCTAAGACACTGGCTCTAGATTTTCTCCTCCCTTTCACGCCTGGCTGGCTATAATTTCCTTCTCAGCGAAACTTTGAACTCGTTATAATACATAACAAGTGCTTTCTTTTGCTGTTACAAATTCTAGCAATAGCTTTCCCACCACAGGAGGGCATGCTTTGACATTTTCAAACATGCAAAGGTAATCTTTTGCCCATCAGAATGTCCCTAACAACTGAAATAAGCCTCAAGCTGCCTTAATCTGTTATACAATTTTTCTGTATGCATCTGCCCATCAATTTGTTGAAAGGTTCGTCTTCACTCTTCCTGGGGCTTTTCTCCCTCCAAGTGATACTATTGTATGGTTTTAATCATCCACTTCCAGGATTGTATAGCACTCTGATATCAAATGACCTGCTCTGTCACCTGCCAACACAGAGACATTAACAGGGGACCAAACTGCTAGTCAGTATTAAAGTAATACCCAGAAAACAGGGCAGATCGATTTATATACACAGTTCATGCCACATAAATTAGAAAAACACAGTAGATCAGAAGAGTCTTTGGATACCTTATAATGAAAATTACAGCGAAGAAACCAAAGCTACTAACAGAGAGCTATGAGGACGCCCAAAACAGGGACATTTCAGTCGGTTTACATTTAGCAATTAGGGAAGTAAGAAAATATAGGAAGCAAGATATTACCAGTGAAATTTATTACACAAAAGTTCAAAACTATTTTGAGAAGGAAGAGTATGGCTTTATTCACTGGGAAATTTCTATACAGAGTTTTGTTACAGATGAGTATAGTTGTTTTGCACTCTAGTATTGGCAGCAAGATTTACATGCGATGTTCTGGTCTGTATCCTGTTGTGCCCGTGACTTTTCTTCTCTCTCTATCCTTTCTCCTTCCATCGAACTCAGAGAACCCCAGTGAGAAGCTAAACTAACAAAGCAAAACAAAGAAACTTCCCCAAAATTGTTTTTTCTGAATGGTTGTCATGATTATCCTGCCAACGTGGCATGAATGCCCATTTGGCTTTGATTGCTTTGATGCCCTGGATGAATCATAAACCAGAAGATCATGTTGTCTCTCCTATGAGTTTTTCTTTATCGTAAAACACAAACACTGGGACATGGGTCCATGGTTTAATGGCAAAGTGGGGAATTCACTGGTCACAGGTCTCAAGTTTTATTCTTGCAAGTGACAGTGGCACTCTTGTGTTAGCCAATCACTAGGCCAGCAGTGATTCAGATCTTGGAAGTTTCACAATAGTGTCATGTTGACAGAAAGAGCACAGAATCTCTATTAATGAGAGTTGAAAACTCGTGGAGTCTTTTAAGTGCTCCCATGTCGAACTCAGCGCAGTACTGTTGCAAGTCCAAGTTAACTTGGTTCCCATTTTGAATTGTGAAGTGTCAGACCTGCAAGTATTTGTGGGTTACTTGCTAGGCAGATGGGAAAAAAACGCTGACCATCGTCAAAACATCTGACCCAAGATTTTTACTTGGATCCCTTTGGTAAATGGATCCGGAAATGAGTGCACTCGCAGAGATAATTTTGCGACGAGCTCAACTTTAACACATTCTTAGAATGTGATGATACTATTTTAGATAAGATAATTTTGAGCGAAATTGTGATTTTTTTTCTTTATTTAAAATGTATTTTTAACACAAATGATTCCAGTTACTTCCGAAATCTTAGTTCACACCTTTCAACAAACATAATACAAACTACACAACTCACTAACCGATCCCTATCAAACTGGCGTGAAGATAAAAATTCAAACACATTCATAAAAATGATTAAGGCAGCGAACTAACTCCGAATATTTATTAACAAAATGAATCTGAATAGCAAATTCAATTCCAAATATTTAAAGACTGCTTGACACCTTCAGACCCTTGGAAGATAAGATAAGAATGCTTCAAACAGATTCACGATAAACATTGAGAATGAATGTGTATAGCAAATTCAATTCCAATCATTTATAGACCGCTGACCGATGACCATCGTCAAAACATTTGACCAACGTTTTTTTTCCATCTGCCTAGCAAGTAACCCACAAATACTTGCAGGTCTGACACTTCACAATTCAAACTGGGAACCAAGTTAACTTGGACTTGCAGCAGTACTGAGCTGAGTTCGACATGGGAGCACTTAAAAGACTCCACGAGTTTTCAACTCTCATTAATAGAGATTCTGTGCTCTTTCTGTCAACATGACACTATTGTGAAGCTTCCAAGATCTGAATCATTGCTGGCCTAGTGATTGGCTAACACAAGAGTGCCACTGTCACTTGCAAGAATAAAACTTGAGACTTGTGACCAGTGAATTCCCCACTTTGCCATTAAACCACGGACCCATGTGCCAATGTTTGTGTTTTACGATAAAGAAAAACTCATAGGAGAGTAAATATTTTTGGATATTTGAGAGTGATTCCAATTTTATTGAATTTCATCCAGAGAAAGTGTGAAAGGACATAATAAAGACGCAATTACTGTTTGAATTCACTAAAACATTATGGCCATGGGTATTGGTTGTGGCAGTGATACGAAAAAGGCATAAATTATAATTGAGCCTGTGGATATGAAAACAAAAACATGGAGCCCTTGATAGCGACCCTAGCGAGAAAAGAACTATTAAAGAGAATAATGTTGTTGGTGAAGCCAGGAAGGACAAGTATGGCCTGCGAGGAAGTTTCAATGCGGTAATGAAGTTTCTCTCGATAAGGCTGTACAGGTTTTGAGCAGAAACATGAAAGCTCCGAAGCTAGACTGGGCATGAATGGTTCGTAGAACCTGCGTGAGTGTGTATCTCATTAAAGAAATTGTTTGTCTACTCATGTTTTAATGAAAAACAATCTATCTGAATTTTCTCTCCCTATCAAATCGTTTGTGCGCAATTTTTGGTATGGATGTATTTACATATTTGTTATTTATCGAACTTGTACCAAAGAAACTCTGCTCTTGCCCTGTGTTTTAGAATTGCGGTAGAAAAGCATTAAGTACAGCATTTGATTTATGGAGGAAAAGTTGTAAGATCTGTTTCGTTTCCCTAAAGAATTGCAGTAAACACTTTGTTGGAGCACTTGGAGCGTTGTTCTTTGTGCAGATTTCACCTCTGCAAAACTTGGTCCATATATATTCAGAGAAGAAAAGTATTTTTTGAAATACAATTTCAGATCATTTATGAAATAGAAATGAGTTTTTGACCGAGAATGTAACCATCTAGGTAATATCAATCCAAGATTTTACCTTCATTTTTTAGAATCAAAGAAACTGTTAGTGCAAAATCCTTAACAGATCTTTCTACTCCAAAGAAAGCTATAAAGATTTGGTAGAGTTTATAGAGTTTCCTAAATTTCTAATGACTTCAAATGTAGAAAAGAAAGTAGCAGTTGTTAAAAGCAAAGAAATTTTGTAGCGCAAAAATTTAATCGAATATTTACTTTGAAATCTTTAAACGTTCTTCGAGAAGTTTGGGAAAAGAAGGCATATGAAATTTTTTAAGAAAAATAACCAAAATGGCACAAGTTATATCCTATAATTCTCTCTTGAATTCATCATAATTACAGTCTCTTTCGGATTCATTTCGAAATTATATGCACCAAGCAGAATTTAAAACAACGATACTAATACTTGCCAGCACTGCAAGCTTCCTACTCAATCTGTCCGCGGACCTTATCGTGCTTGCCAGCCGGAAACCTTATGGTGCTCGTGGGGTCCGAAATCCATCCAGTTTCAGAGAACATCCAGCTAAACCAAGTAAAAGCCCCAAATTACTTTCTTGCAGTTGAAAGGAGGAAAAGTTGTAAGATCTGTTTCGTTTCCTTAAAGAATCTGTAGTAAACACTTCGTTGGAGTACTTGGAGTAAACAGTGTAAAATTATATAAGAACCTAGTGATTTTTGCCTTTTACAAAGAAAATAGTGTGCCTGGGATAAAACAGTGTACAGCAAGACCAACGATACAGAGCAATCAACCAGATGGATTGTGACAAGCCCGAATATGAATGCTCTGTGACGCTATCCGTTGCCTTCGATCCTGTGAATATAAATCCTACCCGCTTCCTTTACGATCGAAACACAGTTGAAACATTGCAGGAGAACAACCCACGGACTCTCCCAACAATTCCACACACCAGGCAGCCATTCCTTCCCACCGATATTACTCCCAATGTCGCTCTCAGAGCAGAGATGAGACAATATTTCACAGAAACTATGGGCACCCAATACACAGGATGGGAAGTCATCCCAGACTATCCTCGCCTCCTTTCCTTGCCCGAAATTCAAGAACTTCTCGCCGAAATTCGCCATTATTTTCCCGACGAAGAAGAAAAGCTGCCTGAGATGACCGGAGAAAATTGGTCCAACGCCTGGAAAAGACTCAGCTATCTTCACCTGAATCTCCAGTTCGAACCCTTAAATCGCCAAATCTTCATTCCAGACGAAAAAGCCCTAAAATTGTTAGGTGAAATCATCTCCAAATCTTATTCGCGCACACTATTGTATGAAGAAACCGCTTTATTTTACAGAGAATCTCTCAGAACCCTCCGCGTCCTCGATTTGAACACTGAACAAATATTGAATCACCTAAAACCCCAAGATCCCTCACATTGCTATCGATTCATATCAGTTTTAATAAGAAATTTACAGTCCGCGAACGAGGTTTTTCACTCCCTGGTCCTCGGTCTTCTCTCGATCGAGTCCAGCTTTCTGCACCACCACCATTTCACTTTTCTTCTTGGATACCTTATAACGGCAAGGCCCGCCGCGCTTTCTTCCACCAATCTGAAAATCATAGCCTATATTATCTACAGTTTCTATTCTTCTAATTTTCTTCGACGCCACATCACATTGCTTCTCGATATTGTCAAATTTCTGGTGGCAGGGCTTGTGCAAATACTTTTATACCTGCTGGATTTGTTCAGTGATCAGGATCGGTTGGGGGTCGTGGAGGACGCTCGAGAGACTCTTCGCTTGGTGCTTTCTGTCCTCGACCAGATGCTCAGTGGTGAACATCTGGTTCAAGAACCAGCTCTGGCTTGGAGCTGTAATATGCATTTATTGGAGCATCTTCTTGAAATGATCCAAATGGAAGTTGGTGAGGATCGGACCCCGGCTTTTGCTGCCTTGTCTGAGGAACAGGGACCAGATCTATTTGTGAGGGTAAGTTGATGGAGACCATCAAACTACCAGGGGCAAGGCCCTATCCGTCTAGGACGTCAATGCAATCATAACCATGGGTGCATTCAAGCCAGGTGGCAGTAGAGTCACCAACAGCCATAAACCGTAAACGGAAATAGCCATAACTCCATTAGCCATAACTCCATGAAATCTGCAGAGGCTTGGTGCACAGATGACAAGTGGTGAGTTACCTAAAATGTTTTTTTAATTAAATTAAATAAATTAAATTAGACGGCTGATTTTTGTTCAATCGTCTAACAAAGATCTAACGGCTACGATTAGGACAGAAAGGCATTTGGGGGAGTTCATTTCAGAGGGAAACGCCTGCGTAATTATATCATTTTTCATAGATAAAGTTGAGAGTAAGAACTAAAATGGTTAAGAGTGAGATATAATTTGGGTAATTTGTAATAATGACAATGACAATGTTATTTGAAGTTATATTTCTTTTCAAGTTACCGTTAGTATAAGATAGATAGATTGTTCTTAGCTTTGCAGTGATAAATTACATCAAAAGTACATGGATAAATTATGTACAAATATTTTTTTTAGCACAAGTGGAAAAAAGTTTAGGATATTTCTAAATATTAAATAAAATCTTTGAGGTAGCTAGAAATAATTTTTTGATTATTAAGAATAATCTTTTTTTTAGATTGGATTAATTCTTACAACTTTATGGATGGATTAGATTTTGGCTTATTTGTCATCTATGTTTGGATTGATTATAAAAATAACTCTTTATTTTTAGATGACATATGTTTTTTTCAATTAATCACAAAGCTACTAATTATAAAACTACTAAAGCATTATTCATTCTACAAAAATCTTAGTTAATCGCCTTCATCTACACTCTTTATTGGACTCTTTGGCATAGTAATGTTCTCTTATTATGTTTTATTTCCACATTGACCATTAGAATTTCTATGTGAACTGGTTTATATGTGACCCAACTTAATAATTTATTATCTATTACTTCACCTATCTAGATAAACAAACTAAAATGATGATTATATATCCCAAATATCAATATGCCACTTTCTTTTTCCTTCAGCATCATTTAAAGTTGGTAATTAGAATTCTTTTCTCATTTAATAAAATTAACATTTATTTATATTATTAAAAATGTGAATAAAATTATTTAAGTGATAAATTTTTACAATTTCCATTTAGTATGGATAAAATACAATTTACAATTTCAATTTCATTTTTTTCTTATTAAAATTTTACAAATATTTAATCAGTTATATAATTTAACAATTTAAAGCAATATGCAAGAGTTCAAAGTGAGTAAAAAAGTTTAATAAATAATATTTTAGGTAATCACTAGAATATCTCAAATAAACAAGTCTTAGTATATAGATTTACTCAAAATATTTTAATAAACTAGTATATCTAGAATATGATATATAAAAAATTTAATCATTATAGTGATAATAAATAAAATCTACATTTAAAATAAAACCATTAATGAAATACTTACTTATTTTTGAATATTACATATAAAACATTACAAAAATTGTCACTCGTTCATAACCTTGGAAGTAAGCTAATTTGTGTACATACTTATCTATGAATATGACACATAAAACATTTCATTATCACAATGATAATATATGAGATTTATAATGAGATCATTAATGTAAATCTTTTATAGTATTTTATTGTATATCTTAGATGTCAATGTATAGAATGTAGTTATGTTTTGGATAGAAGGAACCAAATTAAAAATGGATAGATTCTGTTATTGATTTGTTAATGTTTTTTCCAAATTTAATGATAAACAAATTATTTTTAAGATATTTTTTTAAATGATAAGCATTTAATTCAAAAAATTTAAACTAAAAAATCCCAAATCTTTTCTCTTTCTATAAAATAAAGTTAGTTTTAAAAATAGAAATTAGATGTATTGATGCTTTAAAATAAATAGATATCCATCAATTCAATATATAAAATAAATTAGTCATAAAGAATATATTTATTGTGTGAATTATTTTAATGAATTTCCTCTATTATATATATTATAATATTTAAATGAATAAATTCTATCTTAAATTAAAAATATTATAATGGGATAAATTATATCATAAAAATAAGCTCAACCTTAAAATAATCTAATAAAATTAATAAATATATTTATTGAGAATACTTTTATTTTCTTTTTTAATAATAATTATTGATAATAAAACAAAAAAATTGACTCATTCTTTTTTATCTATTATTATTATTATTATTTTCAATTATAATTCTATCATAAAATAAGCTCGATGTTAAAAATCATCTACTAAATTTAATAAATAGATTTATTGAGAATAATTTATTTATTTTTTTAATAATAATTATTGACAATAAAATAAAAAAATTGAGCAATTCTATTTTTATTTATTATTATTATTATTTTCAAATCTAATAATTAATAATTATTATTTTCAATTTTTCTAATTTATAAAATATTAACTCTTTTAAAAATATTCTTTAAAAAAATATTAAAACTCTCACTTCTCCACAAAATAAACTCGCCATTAAAATAAAAATAAAAATAGAAAACATTTTAAATACCCTATTAATAAGTAGAGCTACAAATGAGTTTAATTAAAATTAAAAACTCTTAATAAATAAACTCACCTTATCTACTTGAACTTTTAAATAGGCCTATTAATAAACAAATTATGCCCTTCAAAAATAGATATATAGAGAGGATTCATTATAACAAGGTTGAAGATTTATAGAAGTTGAAGCATTTTAGCCACATGGAAAATTTACATGTTCTAATGTGAGATATATCAATATTCCATTATTCATATGTTTGGAGGGATAATTTAATCTTGGTTTAATCTAAACTTTAATATTATTTTTGCATTTATGGATATATTGGTCCCTTTGAGTATGGAGAAGTCATCGAGCCATTTAAATTTTGTGGGTATGCCCCATTTCTCTTCAATGCTAATTTTAAGGGATAAAACCAAGTATGTGGATTTTGCCCATACAATAAAAGATTTACCTCGTGATGAAAATATGAAAACTTATTTCCGTTTCCTTTGAGTCTAGAGAGAGGTGGAAACATGTGAAAGGGTCAGAGTATAGAGGATTCCCTACTCTATAAAATGTCGAGATTGCAGAGACTCATGGGGAGGAAAAACTACAAATGAAGGCATTGTATAGGGGTTTTTTGACACCATCAATCACATAGGCCTCATATACCCAAGGTCTAAGAACACAATGTTGTCCAAATTATAATTATTGCATATAAATAAAACATAATAACATGGGAGCATATACAAGGAAATTGACCTTTGTTTGACCCATAACCAAATTCAAAACTACATATCTCCTTCCATGCCTATGGTGAGGTGCCTAAGATCATATTTTAAGAAACAAATTCCCACAACAAACACCCCTTGCAAAAAGAAACCTCAAAATTGAAACCTTTGTTTTCATCATGCCTTCACCTTTTAGCTTCTTCCACAAAAAAATGACCAAATTTGTGGCATGGAAGAAGAAGATTTCAAAGAAGAGGCCTTGATTATAATATCTCATTTGAAAGAGGATATCACTCCATGGAAATTCTCAAGATGACAGGGCAGACCCTAAATTGCAATGGTGGAACTAGATGGAAGACTAACGCATGGAGGAACCCTAGGCACCATCTTCCCCATCCAAATTATTTCATACATTTAAGAATAAAGCGAATGATTAAATAATTTTATATCTATTGGAAATTAACCTTCATAATAAGGAATATAGTATGTTATTAGATTTGTTGTAACAAACTATACTCGCAGAATATTCGTGACAGTTTCCATATCAAAAATTAAGGAAACCTATACTCTCTAAATTACCTCCCATTAAAAATATTATACAAAATACTTGATCGAAGGAAAGAAATAATGAAATCATATATTTTTCATCATTAAATAATTTATTTAGTGTTGTGATAATGGATCACCTTTAAAGAGATAATTTTAGGAATTAATGGTTATGGATAAAATAATCATGCCCCCAAAGTACTAAAGGAAACCCCAAGCTAGTTTATAGATGAGAAGAATACTAATATCTCTTGGAGAAATGACCAATATTTTAAGAATATATTGCAATTCAAAGCCAAAACTAGAGCATAATCTAAGACTAGGATTAGGACTAGGAATGGAGGTTGGAGACAAATCATAAATACTATTATGATCCTCCATTTGATATTGATGAAATAAAAGGTCCCATATACATTATGAAAAATATGCATAAGTCTAAATTTATAGAATTTATGGGTATCATTTGACATACACCAAATGATACATCACTGGGATTTCTATCTAACATATAGCTTGTTAGTGATATATCATTTCGTATTAGAGTAGTGCGTTCTTCAATTTTGTAGCGATTCAATAATATGTACGGATACACTCCCTTTATAAGCTTTAGTAATCTCTCACAAATATGAATCCAATGCCTCTACAAGGTTCAATGGTCAATTTACATAGTTAAGCTCCCTCTGTAGGGTTTTATCATGAAGCAACAATGAATATGGTTCTTGCTCTGTGAAGTCCAATAATATATTTCCCAATGGTATTCATTCCCCCAACTTAAATTTTTCATAAAAGGATAGAATTCTCTGGTGAAATAGAATGCATTATACCTTATTAAACTAAATAATGGCACCCTTTCATATGTTGCAATGTATGATTGATTGCATAGTGACATAAAGGTCCTAAAATAGGATGAATTAATCATTATGGAATGCAACATATTACAAGAAAAGGAACACTACAAATAATTTCATTGGAGAATTGTTTTGATGTCCATCTTGAAGAAATGGATTTCCAAGTTGAGGGAATTTAACTAAACACAATTAAAGGTGTTGCATTGAGTTGAAGGTATTAAATTTTTGTTAGTTCAAGGACCTAGAGAAAGGTTTTTCTATATATATGTTTTTCTCATGTAAAGCATTCATTTCAATCTCACCCTAGATCATTTTGTATTATGATGATAATAAAGGAACAAAATCTAATTACATCATATGGAGGAACCTTTCCAAATATGCATTAAACCCCCTTTTCAGGCCTAAAGTACTTAAACAAATCATCTGCGTTGTATATTCCTATGCACCCTTGGACATATAAATACACAAAATGATGTAACACCCTCCTCCCGCATCTACCCAAGTAACGAGCCAACTGGGGTAAATGTGTGATGAGAGGCTACTATGATTGGATTCAACCTCCTATGTGATGTTAAGGAAGTTGGAATAAACATAAGAACAACATACATACCTTCCACATCAACTACAAGACTCCCAAATAACCATCCCAAACATGCAGGTAGCTAACCACAGGGTCACACTAAGCTTTTAGACCACTTGACCTCTATACGGTCTCATGTTATGGGCTTGACAATGTCCAAGAGGCTCTAGACTCTCTCATGGCAAGGCATGCCACCATCCAAGGACTATTTTGCTGAGTGTTGTGCCACCGCCCCCGAATTTGAGCCAGTTTTTTAGGCTCGGAGCCCAAGTCACTTCCCATAATTGAATGACACCTTCGTAACAGAAAAATAACATGGAAATAATCATGCAAATGAAAATACTTGAACAAGTCCTTAACAAGACCCCTACTAACCATGATAAACAATTCGTCAAACATATCACAAATATGTAATCTACAGGCGTAAACAACATATGTCAGCATATGGGTCTCATACTTATCTGAGAGATACAATTAAGCATTGTTCCCTTATATCACTTGTTGCATAATCATCTACTAGGTCATAGATACATTTTTCATTCATTTACAAGTAAAAACATGATGAGAGCCATACAGAGCCCCTGTCATAAAATGTGTATGGAATTATGCATATATGAAAGATAACTTTTGTATATGCACAACTTCCCGATATATACATATATATGGAAGCCATTTTCTATATGTGTACAAATCCTTATCTATGTGCATGAAGAGAATTTTTACATATACAGAGGTTGAGAATATACGAAAGCCATATTTCATAAATGAACACTTCCATATATATGTGTATATACCAAAGTTTCACATTGACAAAAGCCAAATTTTATAAATGCATTTTTTTTCATATATGTTAATATATATGGAATTGTACATATATGGAAAATGGCTTCCATATATGTCCATATATAGAAGCTGGACATATACGGAAGCAATCATCCATATATGCACAATTCCATATCTCTGTTATAGAATATTCACATGAAAAGAAGCTAGATATTGAAGCTATACATATGCGGAAGTTATCTTCCGTATATGCGCACTTCCGTATATGCACATACACGGAAGATGGTTTGCTTATATGTGTGGTTTTTGTATGTACACATATGCATGAAAGTGTGCATATATGGAAGCTCGAATTGATATATGCACAACCTATATATATGCACATAGATATGGAAGCATGCGTATAAAAAACATGTGACATCCATATATGCACAACTTCTATATATGCATATAAATATAGAAACCATCTTCCGTATATGCATGCTTCAATATCTATGTACATATACAAAAGTTTTGCATGTACAGAATATGGCTTTTGTATATGTAAATATTTTGTATATGCACAGACGCATATATATAAGAGTCCATATATGAAAGATGGTTTCCATATCTATGTGCATATATGGAATTCATCTTTTGTATATGCATGGTTGCATATATATATGCATATATAGAGGATGTTCATATACAAAATTCATCTTCTATCTATGTATGCTTGTATACATAAGTGCATATACAGAAGTCACACATATACATAATCTATCTTCTATGTATGCATAATTTTTTTATATGCGAAAATTGGTCTCTTCCTTGGTCTCTTGCATGCTTCTAAACTATATCACTTCATGCAGCTAGTGTGTTGGTTTTTAGTATTTTCCCCCTTATTCATTGGTAATGTTAGTGCGTAATTGTGCATTTGGTCTATAACAATCTCTTGGATGTGTATGTCTTAGTTAGTATCAAGTATTTGATTGTTCCTCAAGGCATTATCTCACTCATTATGCTATTGTTATGTTCTTGTATCATGTTTTTCAGGTCATCAATGAAGCGTTGATTTCATCCCCATTCGTCTCACATAGTACACTCAATCTCACACTTATATTTGTATTCGACTTCCAAGAGAAAAAATAAAGATCAAATGGAAGCTAAGTTAATATCCCATATGGGGATCCTATCCTAAATGGTGTGAGGTTTTATTAGGACTTAATACTAGGGAGACCCCCTAGTGTTGATGGATTATCCAATGTTTTCAACAATATTGGCTCTAGAAGGAGTAGTTAACAGGTGGCACCACTTGAAACTTGACATGTGGTAGTTAGTTTAAGTGGTAGTTGGTACAGGTGGGAGTTTGTAAACAAATCTTGATTCTTGGCAGTTGGTGCATGTGGAATTTATTTCCTAGGAGTTTCAGATGGGCTCCATTAGAAATCTCCTAGGAGATGGGACTAGGGTCTAATATTTCATGACAAGTGTTGTTTTGTTAGTTAATGAAAAGCATGCCTAGTGGTTAGTTTTTGGGACCATTTCTTGTGTTTATATGTCCAGGGATGCATAGGAATAGACAACGTGGATGATATGTTTAAGCACTTCGGGCCTTAAAAGGGGGCTGCACACATATTCGGCAAGGTCTCTCCATATGATGTATTCAGAGTTGGTGTCTTAATTATCATCATAATGAAAAATGATCTAGGGTGAGATGAAAATGAATAATTTACATGAGAACAACATATATATGGACAATCCTTACTGTACATCCTTGAACTAACTAAACTTTAGTACCTTCAACTTAATGCAACACCTTCAATTATATTTAGTTAAATTCCTTCAACTTGGGAATCCATTTCTTCAAGATGGGCATCAAAAAAATGCTCCAATGAAATTATTTGTACTATCCCTTTTTGTGCAATATGTTGCGTTCCATAATTATGATTTCATCCCATTTTAGGACTGTTATGCCACTATGAAATCAATCATACATTGAAAAATATGGAAGGATGCATTGTTTAATTTAATAAGTTATAATGCATTTTGTTTCACTATAAAATGCTATCCTTTTAAAATTTATTTAAGTTGGGGGACTGAATACCATTGTGAAATACATTATTGGACCCGACAGAGAAAGACGCAAGTTCCTTGTCGCTTCACCATGAAACCCTACGAAGTGAGTGGATCGAAGTAAATTGACCATTGGACCTTGTAGAGGGATTGGACTCATATTTGTGAGAGATTACTAAATATTATAAAGGGAATGTATCCTTAAATATCCTTGACTCACTACAAAAGTCAAGAACACACTACTCTAATACCAAATGTTACATCACTAACAACCTATATGTCAAATAGAAATGTCAGTGATGCATCATTTGGTGTATGTCAAATGGTACCCATAAATTCTATAAATTTAGACTTATGAATATTTTTCATAATATATAGGGGACCTTTTCTTTCATCAATATCAAATGGAGGATCATAATACTCATGATTTTTCTCCAACCTCCATTCCTAGTCCTAATCCTAGTTTTGGTCTATGTTCTAGTTTTGGATTTGAATTGCAATCTATTATTCAAATATTGGTGATTTCTCCAAGAGACATTAGTATGTTCCTCATCTCTAAACTAGCTTGGGGTTTCCTTTAGTACTTTACATGCATGGTTATTTTATCGATAACCATTAATTCCTAAAAGTATCTCTTTAAAAGTGAGTCATTTTCACAACACAATAATTTAGTGAATGATGAAAAATACATGATTTCCCTATTTATTTTCTTTGATCTAGTGGTTTCTATAATATGTTTAATGGGAGGCCGTTTATATAGTATAGGTTTCCTAAAATTTTGATATGGAAAGTGTCATGTATATTCTACTAGAACAGATTGTCACAAAACATCTAATAAAATACTATATTCCATATTATGAAGGTTAATTTCCTTTAGATCTAAAATTATTTAATCATTGGTTTTATTCTCAAATGTATGAAATAATGTGGAGGGGGAAGAGGGTGCCTAAGGTTCCTCCATGTTCCGGTCTTCCATTTAGTGCCACCGTTGCAATTCAGGGTCTGTATTGTCATCGTGAGAATGTGCCATGGAGTGAAAACCTCTTTCAAATGAGGAGCTATAATCAAGGCCTTTCCTCTGAATATTGGGCTTCCATAAACAACTTTGGTATTTTGTTTGTGGAAGAAGCTAAAACACGAAGGCATGATGAAAACAATGGTTTCGATTTTGAGGTTTCTTATTGTGAGGGGTCTTTTTGTGGGCATTATTTTTCTTAAAATATGATGTGAGGCACATCACCATAAGCGTGGAAGGAGATATGCAGTTTTCATTTTGGATATGGGTCAAACAATGGTTAGGTTTCTTGGATAAGCTCCCTTGTTTCTCTATTTTTCTTTTTTAAATGCAATAACTATAATTTGGAAATGATTGTGTTCTTAGCCCTTGGAGATATGAGGCATATGTCATTATTGGGGTCAACCAAACCCTATAAAATGCTTTCATTTGTAGTTCTACCTCCCCATGAATCTATGCAGTCTCAACAATTTCTAGGGCAGGGAATCATCTATAATTTGCCCCTTTCAAATGTTTCCAGCTCTCTACAGACTCAACAAGAAAGGGAAATAAAATTTCATATTTTCATCAAGAAGTAAATATTTTATTATATCGACAAAGACCATAGACTTGGTTTTATCTGTTAAAATGAATATTGAATAGAAATGGGGCATACCCACAAAGTTTCAATGTTTGCAATATGAAGGCCATGTGCTCCATGAATTCTCCATACTCAAAGGAACCAATATATTTAGAAACGCAACAATAATATTGAACTCTAAATAAAACTAATATTAAACTATGCCTCTAAACACATGAATAATGGAACATTGATATATTCCACATTAGAACATGGAATAATGGAACATCGATATATTCCACATTATAACATGGAAACTTTCCATGTGGCTAAAATGCTTCAACTTCTATAGATCCTCAACCTTGCTATAATGAATCATCTCTATATATATTTATGAAGGGCTTATTTTGTTTATTAATAGATCCAATTAAAAAGTCAATTAGATAAGGTGAGTTTACTTATTAAGAGCTCTTAAGTTTAATTAAACGCACACGTAGCTCTAATTACTAATAGGTTATTTAAAATATATATGTATTTTTAACAGTGAATTTATTTTGTGGAGAAGTGAGATTTTTAATATTTTTTTAAAGAAGATTTTAAAAGATTTAAGATTTTATTAATTAGAAAAGCTGAATATAAAAATTATTAATTATTAATTTTCAAAATAATAAATAGAATTGATCCATTATTTGGTTATTCTATTATCAATAATTATTATAAACTAAAGATTTTTTTTTTTTAAATAAATCTATTTATTAAACTTATTGGATTATTTTCTATAGTTATGTTTGAAAAGTATTGTGGTGTTCAATTTCATATGGACTATCCAATTCTTTTACCGGTTACACATATTTTTAGGGGGAATATGAGACAGATACCTTTGAAAATGGCATGGGCGTTGACAATACACAAATCACAAGGTATGACTTTGCAACGAGCCACTTCAAATATTGGAGACAAAGAGAGGGAGGGTCTAACATTTACAACCATGTCAACAGTGAAATCAATAGATGGTTTGCATATTTCACTGCCTTTTTCTTTTCAATGTGATGCGAAAATAAAAGACAATGCACAGTTTACACTTAGAAAGAAAGAGGAGGAACGATTGAAATCAATATCATTTTTGGGGTATTTATATTGAATACATTACTATTCATGAATTCTTTTTTGTATTTGTTGTTTTTTCTTGCAATTATTTGTATGCATGCCTTTAAGAAAAAGAAGATTACTTCTCTCTAGTTGTTTTATTTCTTGCAATTATTTGTATGCACCTTGATAAGTTCGTTGTTCTGCATGTTGCTGATTTCAATAGATTTCTTGATTGCTGAAGTAAGTAGATTGACCATTTATAAGCAATTTCATGTGCTAATAAATTTTTTTGTGACATTTTTGTTGCTTGATTGGTTGAATTGTAATTATTTCAGTTTTTCCATTCATTTTCATTCCTTTTAGATTTATGTTTTATAAACTAATTTGTATATCGGATACAAAAGAGCCAAAACTATAAATCAACAATTTTGCTTTGTTTGAATGGATTTATTTCAATTGAATATTTTTGTCAATTATTTATACATATTGAGAACAATGATCATTTTCATTGCATCAAAGTGATTAAATCTATTGCAAAAACCATTAGCTTTGTTACCTTTATTCATGGAATGTTTGATAGAAGACATGGCTACCATACAGATTTTGTCGATGTGCATATGTGTTTTTTGAATGAAATGAAATAAAATGTTAAAATTTTATATAATTTGCACCAAAGAGAGTTGGGGATGAAAACAAGAAGGGACTGGCTTGAAAACATGAAGTATAGTGATCATTATCGTGTTGATTTGAATTGGTGTTTCTTTTTCCACCACTCTGGGTGTGTTTTGGAGGAGGTTTGTTGAAGTAATTGTGTTCTAGTCAAGTGTTGAAACTTGGACTTTTCCGTGGAGTGTTTGAAATTCATTATCCTTTTTTTGTCGCATTGTGACAAAGATGTTCGGAATCATCCTTTGTTAATCGTCATCAATGATTGTTATTGATTCACAACAGTTGTCGATCATGCAAAAGTTTATGTTGTCTTCAGTAGATTTACCTTTTCCTATAATTATAATTAATTTGAAATATTTGTATTTGTCTTGTTTTATTTAAATTTTTGTGAGATTATTTTTCCCATAATTATATTAAATTTTTAATTTTTATATTTATATTGTTTTTTCTTTGATTTATCTATGGTCTCATAAATATGGTTATATTTATTAGGTATTGAATATATAATATTAATAATTTTTTATTATTATATTAATAATATTATCAATAATAATATTTTCTATATTCACACAAATTGTATTATTATTAATAGCATCCATGGTTAATGATAATAATATTATTGTTTATTCATTTACAATCTCAATTAGTAACATTTGACATGGTTTTCTTTGTATCATCAATACTATATTATTATTTTTTTTTGTAAATTAGGCTACTTCTATTATTATACAAAAGGTAACAAAAAGATTACATTGAGGCAGGCCTCATAATTCACCATTCGGAGATGGATTTAGCATAGCTGGACACCTAACCTTGATAACCAGAGGACAGACACTTGTCACAGACCATAACTGGAAGACCAACAGACTGCCAAAAAACTGTAACCAGCTGAGAGATAGACAAAATGACCCAGACATTACTAACAGACCCAAACTTTATCCCAAGAGTGTTACAGATTACATTATAACAACACACATAGGCGCGTTTGAAAACTGCGTGCGACCTGAAAAGAGCTGAGCATGGCTTCAGCTTTACAGAAAAAACCCCACTGAGAAGGCAGAGAACAAGAAATACCAGACAAACTCCATTGAAACGCCAGAACCACCACCAGAATGCCCTGGAGATAGGCTCAAGCATCTAGAGAGGTGGAGGGCTGCTCTTCCACAATCCTGCAACCATATTGATCTGACGCGCTTGAATCCGTGTAAGGCGCATCATCTTTTGCCGGCTCACTTGGACCCGCCACCGCACCTGAGGTTTCCGCAGGCTGAGCTCTTTGACACAGGACTGGAGAAGGAGGCTTTTGTTCCTCAGAGACTTCTAGTGGAACTGCATTGTCACATTTCTCAATTCGAACAGATACATAGTACGTTGAATTATCCAGTGAGCATGGGAAGAGAAACTGAGTTGAGGGATGCGTGCTATGCTCACAGACAGTAGCACGAGCACGCCCTCTGCCTCTCCCTCGGCCTCGTCTTGCACCCCATGAATCAATTCCGTATGAGGAGGATTCCGTGGATTGAGAGGAGCGTTGAGGATTGGTTATGCCTCTGGCACCTCCCCGAGACCTGCCCCTGCGGCTACTAAGGCGAAGCCATTCTCGCAGAATTCTGAAATGAAATGAACAATGAAACTGGAGCAGAGACGGCACAGAGAGCTTTGGCTCCTCGAATCCAAAGGCACAGGGAACCAAGAACTCAGGCCCAAAGACGTGGAGACTTGCGGGCGCACAGAGGGCAGGAGATACCCCACAGCGGACACACAGGGGCGCAACAAGCATAAACACCCAGAACCGACCAAACAAAAACTTAAGAGCGTGAAATTGACAGACAATATGAACAGGACACTCAGAGGAAGAGACCAAGGCCTTCAGAGTCGAGGGCCGAGGTCTGAACCTTTGAGACCTCCTCCAGAACCTAAAAACCATCTGCAAACCACACCAACGATATCCCCAAAGCCGAACAACAGACAAGATGGAATGAAAGAAGTGAATTACCATCACCAGCTCGCAGTAAATATACTGCGCGGCGACTATCCAGGCCATGTGCGAACCAACGCAGATCAGTTGCATCCCGAATGCCAAAGGAACTGAACTCGATTTAGGCCTAATGCAATGGGCGGCTAGCTTAATGTTGAATTTACTGCCCGCCTTCATGTTAACGCGACGGGGGTGGCAGGCCCTTAAATGAACGGACAGATGGCGGGACTGGGCTGCCACTTGCCCAGTGGGAAGACTGTCTCTGTACCTTCCCTTTTATTGTTCACCTGTACCCAGGAGATGAATATCCTGGAGCACCAAGGAGTGGCAATCCTGTTGAAGTTGTATATCCCTTGGATCATGGAGAGTGCCTGAGTAATGAGGACGTTGCAGGTCCACCACTTGGTTGGCCAATCTATCTGCTACCCGGTTGGTCGTTCGCCTAACATGCTTGAAAAGGATGCTGTTAGGGCGTCGAAGCCTTTATTCCAATGTTTCTAGCCTGCTGAGTAGCCTCCAGCTGGAGGCTATTTTGGCCGCTGAGGTCCCTGCTTGAATTCTAGTAGCCGCATTGATAAGGATCAGGGAGTCTCCCTCCACCTCCAATGGATAGAAATTATGTTGATCAGCCAAGCAAATTCCTTTCCACATGCCTTCCAATTCCACAACATTGTTGGTGTTTTTTCCTATCGAACCATAGTAGATGTGCTCAACTGATCCTTTGTCATTTTTGATTACGCCTCCATATCCTGTCGGGCGAGGATTTCCTTTAGCTGCACCATCAAAATTCAATTTGAAAGTTGAGCTTGCTGGGGGTAACCATTGTGAGGGGGAGGTGGTCTTTGGAGTAGTTCTGGAATTGACTTGCAAAGAAAAGGATATGTTAAGATTCCAGGAATTCCAGATGAGCTGCTCTTGGGGGGAAGTTGGCCAGTCAGTTTCTATCCATGATTGGAGCGCCAACAGTTCTTGGAGGTTATGCTTTAAGAGGAGCCAGAGGATTTCTACGGGTCTTCTACTATTGTTGAAGACCCTGTTGTTCCGTTCCTTCCATAATATCCAATAAAAAAACCCTAGAATGAGGTTCCATAAAGAATTCAGAAGGGGGCTTTGATAAGGGTGCTTGGGCCAAGTTCTGAGAGTGCTAGCTATGTCCCACTGACGGTTCCATGTTCTGTTGTTGCATTGGTCAACTTTCTCCTAGAGCTGAGGAGCGAGTGTGCAAGTCTCCATGAGATGCATGATGGTTTCCGAGTGGATAGTGCAGTTGGGGCATCTTGAGGGACCTATGAAGCCTCTTCTTTGTAGATTATCCCAAGTTAAGATGCGTCTCTTGCTTAAGAGCCATAGGAAGGTAGATACCTTGGGCCATAATATTGACTGCCATATGTGATTCCATAGCTGATCCTTCTCTGTATGGCTATGATCATATCGAATTGTGTAAGATTCTTTGGTGGTGACGATTCCTTTTTAAGTATAACCCCACCTCAGTTTGTCCTACTGATTCGAAAGCTTGATTTTTCTTTGATTGAGCTCCTGATCTATATCTTCATAAGTCTCTCCATGCCAATTTGTCTGCCAGGAGCTTGCGGGTTTCCATTGTTGGAAATCTTGAAGCGCTTGCTGCTGCCAGAACTGAGAGACATTAGTAAGATTGGAATGCTACATATGGTTCTGTCAGAGAGGTTTGTGAAAGATCGAGGCCAATTTTGGTAGCTGCCGCCATGAGTCCTCCTAGAACCGCGCTGAGTTCCCCGAGTGAATCTCCCAAAAGCTGTACTCTTGGATGAAGGCGCAATGAATTTTGGCCGAGTTCCATATCATGGAGCCTGAGATGCTTGGACTAATTCTGATGAGCTCATCCCTCTGGCTTCTGGGAGAATATTTGGCTTGCCACAACTTTGCCCAAGGGATGTGCAGTTTCACTAACCAATTCCACCATATTTTTTCTCCCATTGTGCAGTTGCTTTGTATGGGATCCTGTAGTCCTAGTCCACCATTGGATTTCGTTTGGCATACCTCTGTCCACTTAACAAGAGCCCATTTCCTGTTGAGTCCTGTGGAGCCCCATAGAAAACTCCTTTGAAGGTTACGAATGGCTTTGAGCACCCATTTAGGAGCTGCTAATATGGAAAAGACATACAAAGGCATTGCTTGGAGGACAGATTTGATCAAAATGAGACGACTGGCTATGTTGAGCGATCTATAGGTCCAAGAGGAAAGTCTAGCTTCCAATTTATCTAACAGCGTATGCCAGGATGCATGCTTAAGGGCAGAAGCCATGAGAGGAGCACCCAAATATTTGGAGGGCAACACAACAATAGAGAAACCCAGAATACGAGCAATGTTTCGTTGAGTGGAAATAGGGGTATTGAAGAAGAATAGCTGGGATTTGGTAGCATTGATCGAGGTTCCAGAGGCTTCAGAGAAGAGCGAGAGCAAGGCTTTAAAGGATTTGGCTTCTTGAGAAGAAGGATGACCAAAGAGCATCGTGTTGTCCACGAACTGTTGATGAGATAATGGATGAAGACCATGGATCACTATGCCTTTGATCACTTGAGAGGAAACAACATGGTGGAGGAGGCGACTGAGTCCTTCCGCCATAAGAACAAAACTGAATGGGGAAAGGGGATCCCCTTGACAAATGCCTCTCGACGGATGGAAGGGCGTAGATGGAGAGCCATTGAGGAGAACCGAGAAGCAGGGAGAGGTAATGAGGTTCAAGATCCAACGGGTCCAGGTGGCATTGAATCCGAAGGCTAGCAGCATTTGATGGATATATTCCCAACTGAGCTTGTCGAAGGCTTTTGAAAGATGAAGCTTCATGATCATTCCTAGTCTTTTTAGAATTTTTAAAGAGTGGATCACTTCATTATAAAGGATGATGCCATCCATAATCTGACGCCCCTCGACATATCCCATTTGTTCCGGAAGGATGAGAAGAGGAAGAAGAGGTTTGAGCCTGTTAGCCACTACTTTGGATATGAGCTTATAAATGACATTACAGAGGGCAATCGGCCTGAATTTGTCTAGCGTATTTGCTTCTTTGCCTTTGGGGACCAGAGCAATGAAGGTGGAATTAAGAGAGGGTAGGAGCCAGTGCATAGAACGAGATTCTTCCACTAACTCCAACACTTCAGTGCTGATCAAATCCCAGAATTCATGAAAGAAATTGGAGGTAAAACCATCAGGTCCAGGTGCCTTACCATCTTTTAGTTGGGCCATTTCTTCTTCTACTTCCTGCATGGAGACTTGTTTTAGGAGATTTTGATTATGATCTTCCGTGATTATCTTGGGGATATGTTGCGTGACCGATCTTATGGCTGATGATCTACTCCCTGTTTGTTCTTTGAGTGCTTCCTGTAAGTATTCTTTGAATTCCTTTTCAATATCTTCATGCTTTTCTAATCTGTCCCCTTGATTGTTATTGATGAAGGAAATGTTGTTATGCATTCTTCGTTGAATGGTGGATCGATGAAAGAATTTTGTATTCTTTTCCCCTTCCTTTAGCCACCTGATTCTAGATTTTTGGCGCGAGAGGATTTCCTCGTGTAACCTTCGAGCTTCTAATTCTGTCAAGAGGGAGTGCTCCTTGTCTGCTAATTCTTCTGTTCTTCCCTCTAGTATAATGGTTTGCTGTAGAGAACACATATTCTGCTCCAAATTTTTCCTTGTTTCCAAAATGTTACCAAATTGTGATTTTCTCCAGGACTTAATGACCTGCTTGAGGTGTCTGAGCTTCTGTTGAAATTGGAACATTTTTGCGCCTGCTGGGGGAATGAAGGACTTCCATGCAGCTCGCACCATTTCTTTGAATTCTGGATGAGTGAACCAGAAGGTCTCGAAGTGGAATGGGCGATTGCATTGTTTACCTGGACATGTCCATTAGAGCATGATGGGCCAGTGATCAGAGCCTCCTTGTGGTAGAATGGAGGCGTGAAAATCTCTGCCCATATGAATGGCATTATCTGAAATGAGAAAGCGATCCAGCCTGGACGCGATATGATGTATTCCCCTACGTTTGTTTGTCCAGGTGAACGTGCCATTTGAGGTTTGTATATCTATGAGATGATTACTTTGAATGAACTCTTTGAGTCCTATGCTATCCTCTTCTGACCTCATGTGCCCTCCCTTTTTTTCCTTTAAATTCGTGATGATGTTGAAATCTCCCCCACTTATCCATAGAGGGTACTGTCTGGTTGCATTGAGTGCTGTTAGTGCCTCCAACACTTCTAATTTTTTATGTAAGTCTTGCAAAAAATAGGTGTTGGTGAGAAGACCATTCAGCTCCGTCCCTAGGAGATGAAATGTAGCTTGGATGAAATTATATGTGGCGTGAAAATCCTGAAGTGTAAGGATCTGCGGATTCTAGACTATTGCGAGTCCCACTAAGGCTCCTACCACATCCACTGAAACGGAGCAACTACCATGCCAAGATTTGTTGAGGATCCTTTCAAGGGAAGCATTAGTACTTTTTGTTTCCTGTAGAAAAACAATGGCTGGTTTCTCTAACTGAATCATAGTTTTTAGCATTTTGTGTTTTGAGGGGCTATTGAACCCTCGCATGTTCCATGAGATGAGCTTCATGAGGAACAATGGGGTTGGGGCTTGTATAACTTCGTCAGCTTTGGGAATCTCTCTGATTCCATTAAGGTTTCGCCTAGGATGATAGTTCTTTGCAGATCGGTTTTGCGTCCTCTTTTCTTTGTTTCTTTTAGGATTTTCTTTCCATCCCATGGACTGCCTGCTTGTATGCCCCGACATTTATTATGTTGCTCTTTGATGAGAACCCCTTCCAGCTGATCTATTTCCCATGGTGGTATGGAGTTGTATTCTTTCTGCTTGCATGCTGTTTCAAGTTTGAGAATATCCAAACCATCTAAACTCACAGTCTCTGGATCTTCCTCCATTATTATAGGGAGGTTATGGGGATCCTCTGTACTACCATCTTGCAGGCTCAAAGCTAAGGCTGCATCAAGATCCGTTGCTGAGGGTTGCAGGTCCACGTCTGAAGCCGGGATTTTCAATTCCGAGGAGAGAGGGAATCCAGAGGGTGAGGAGGGAGATGGATCCATAGGATTTTTGAGATGCTGGGATGAGGATGGTTGAGATGGGGAGGCCTAAGAGTCATTCGAAAGCTTATCTGAGGGGTCTTGAGGGGTGAGGATTTGGAAGCAGTTTTGGGATTCAGTCTTCTTGGGGCTAGAGGGAGCAGCCGAGTGCTTTTTGGCATGCGTCCGGCAATTGGGCACTTTTGTGAAGCCTTCTGAGTCTTTATTAGCTTCGTTGGCATCAGATTTGATCTGAATGTTCAAGGGACACTCCCTAAAGAGATGACCATGTTCATGGCATTTGCGGCAGCGAAAAGGGATGTGTTCATAGTCTAATGGTTGAATCCACTCAAAATCATCGTGAAAGAGACTTACTGAGTCTGTAAGAGTTTTTTTAAGTTGCATCTGGACGCAGATCCTGGCGTAGGAGGTGAATCTTCTATTTTTGGTTTCCTCTGCCACTTTGATGAAGGT
>APFE030262203.1:0-15088 GCA_000404065.3 Pinus taeda
ATATATAAATATAAATAAACATTTCTCAACAAAATCATAAATAAACAAATAAATAAGTTAAATAAAAATTAGTATATTAACATATGTTAAATATTTAATCATTATTACCATTTAGTTTTGAATTTTAAAATTATTATATTCACTCACCTGTAAAAATTAATATATAAAACTCAACAATAAAATAAATGATTTATTAAAAATAAATGATTGAATGAATAACTAATTAATAAATAAATTAAAAATTAATATTCAGTCGACATTCTGCTGATTCTAAAAATTTATTATCCTCATTATTATTTATTTCCTTCTAAGCAGCTCTTCTTTTATCATCATTCATAAGTCCTGATGATGGATCCCAGTTGGGATTTGAAACGTTGGCATAAAAATGTTCATACTGTGGATTCTCCGGTAACTGATTCAAAAGATACAGACCACAGATCTCTTAAATCCAGTATCACAAATGTAAATAAATCATAAGTTGTATGCAAAGTTTAGCAAGTGTGATTTTTATAAAGAACAAATTCAGTAGTTGGGACATGTTATTACAGTTGAAGGTATAACTTTTAATCCTGAGAAAATCAAGACTATTATAGAATGTCCAATTCCCAAAAACGTGGCTGATATACCATCCTTTATGGGTTTGGTGGGGTATTACAGCCATTTCATTGATAATTTCTCTCGAATTGCATATCCCATCACCTCCTTACAAAACAAGGGAAGGATGTTTAAATGGACCAATGAATGTGAGCAGAGATTCGAGAAGTTAAAACATTTATTAACCGCTACCCTCGTATTAAGGATTGCTGACCCAAATAAGGAATTTGTCATTTTCATAGATGCATGTATAGAAGGTGTGGGGACGGTATTAACACAATATGGGAAGGTGATTGCTTATGAGTCTTGAAAGTTGAAAGAACATGAATAACGATGCTCTGCCTATGATTTGGAACTGTTTGCTCTATTTCATCCATTAGAGGTATGGAGGCAGTATCTTAAGGTTATGAATTTAGCAATTGAGGTTTCAATCAATATCAGTTGGTTAATGGCCATGTGGCCCTGTGAGAGTATCATATATTTGCTATGGCAGTCTAATATACTGAGATTTTGATTCCATGTTACTTAAGGTGTATGGCTATGATCTTAAGATTATCTCTATGCTTTCTTGTACATTTACATTTCTATGCTTCCTTGTATATTTTAATACTATTATATGGATTAGTTAAGAGGGAGACTAGACCGGTAGTTGAATCCCTTTTGGCTGCCCTGGTCTCAACTCCCTCCCTTCTTGTTCGATGTACAATTTTTGTTTTCAGGGTTTTGTATTCATATTAGAATCTGGAATTGTCCAAAGTTAATATTGTAATTTAGTTAATCTGGATTCTGTTTGAGTTCAATCCTCTATGTTTCTAGCTCAACTGGACATCTTTACAAGCTTTATACTTGAATATATAAAACATTTTCAGAAGAAATCACATTGAAGATTTTGGTCAACACGTTTTGAACCAACTAGTGTGGTTCATCTTCAATACAAGATGAAGAAACAAATCTAGGTAGTAAGCTAAATAGGAATGTAATACCCCATTTAATCTTAACATGCAAATTTTATTAATGTTTACATTACTTAAAAATATTGAAAAATATTGGTGAATACCTTCATTTGGGAAACTATAAATTTTATTTACTAATATAAAATTCATTGTTGCTATTATTCAAATTCCCAACTTGTCTTCTCAAATTGAATCTTGGATAGGATATGGTCTCCTTCCACTATTCCAAATTATATATTCATCTGACATTCCCAAATGTACTTTCACATTTACTTGGGAAAAGACATGGTCTTCTCCAACTAATTACCAATATATATATTCATCTCACATTCCCAAATGTACTCACACATTTGCTTGGGAGAAGACATGGTCCTCTCCAACTAATTACCAATATATATATTCATCTCACATTCCTAAATGTGCTCTCACATTTACTTGGGAGAAAGACATTATCCTCTCCAACTAATTACCAATATATATATATATATATATATATATATAATATATATATATAACACATTTTCAAATGTACTCTCACATTTACTTGAGAGAAGACATGGTCCTCTTGAACTGATTACCAATATATATACTGGCAAGAGCTAACCAACGTGCCATAGGGCATTTAATGCCTCTATGGTGGCTGGTTCACATACATACTCCATAGCTTGATTTGACAACGCATGCGGATTCAACCATATGACCCATACATCTTTATGACGTCCTCAGGCTAGACCAATCTGACTCAACTTTTCTAATGTCCTCAGGTCAGACCAATCTGACTTAATTGTTCTAACGTACATAGTTAATGCAGTAAATGTAGTTGGTGGGACATATATTTCAGACTGGGCAGGCTGGTTAGCTCTTGTCATGCATGGATGTAAATAACCTTAGTTAACATTAATTTCTTTTATGGAAGTGTGCTTGAATGTAAATAACCTTAAATATCACTAATTTTATTTGAAAAAAATAATATATTTTTTTAATTTATTAAAATTAATAATATTTATATAAATTAAAATTTTAAAATTAATTAAAAATCACTCTATAATGGTTAAAAACATAGCATGACATTGCTATGTCAGACTCCCACACTATGACATCGGCTTATCTCCATAGTGGTTGGCCCACGTTTCAAAAGAATTTGACAAGCTGGATATAGCGTAACTATTTTTTTTCTCTTGCATCACTCATATGCTAGTAGTGTAGTAATATACAAGTAATATGAATATAAGTCTCATCACCAACTCTAGTTTTTGGAGTTTTGGTGTTTGGAATCAATTTGCAAATAGTCTTACCCATATTGATATATGGTTCATGAGCAATTCTTTTATATTTTGTAGTTTTTTTTATTAAAAAACAAAAAAAACAATTTAATTGCAATTTTGTTGTTTTTTAAAATGTGTTTTTCAAAATAGATATAAATTTAATTTTTTTTTATAAATTATTGTGAAAAATTCACAATTTCAACAAATTCTCTATTAATTTTGAACAAATCCAAGACCTATAATAAATAAACAAGAAAATTAAAATTTTTAAATCATTATAATTTAAAATTGTTAAATCTAAATAATTTATACAGTTCTAAAAGAAATCAAAATATTAAATTAATTTCAATATTTAAAACATATATTTCCAAAAATATTCAAAATATTGTAACAGTAATATCTTCCAAAAATCTTATACTCAAAGCCGTCCTTGTAAACAAACAAAATTCTTATAGTCAAGTCATTACGAAAAGCAATATCTTATAGTCAAAGCCGTCATTGTTAAAAAAGCAAAAATCTTATAGTCAAGTCGTCACGAAAAAACAATTTTTGCTAGAGGAAGCCAATTGACAAATAATCCAATTGATGTGACATTACTGTCTTCTAAAACTCTTATCCTCAAATCATCATTAAAAAATTATAATAATGTAACTGAAGTCTGCCCTTTAACCAAAGAAATCCAATTTGATGTAACATTAATGCCTTCCGATAATCATGAAAAAATAAAAATAAAATATATAACTAAAGTATGTCAATTGACTTTAAAAAAATGCTTAGTCTAATGAGGTGGAGGAGTTGTTTGGAAAGTTATGGGAATTCTAGTTATATTTAGAGAAAATCCAGCGAAGATGTTTGTAAATCCAAGTTAAAATTGTTAAATTTCAATATTTTTGGTGTCCTAAACGTTTTTGATGGTGTTGAATCCATTTCTACCATCAAAAACATGATTCAAACCCTGCTTCTACAAGATTTTTTGAAATTCTTTTACTCAAATTTCAACCACTTACTTTTAAAATATAGAATGTTATCATATTCTAAAATATATATGTATGGTGGACATGGTTAAGATGTTGGCCAATTGTATAAATTTGATCCTTAGTATAAATATGACATGTAAAGACGATGGTAAAAGTTACTTGCATAGGTTGGATGCAAACTCATGAGTGGGTGTGAAGATTAAGTTTAATAAGAACCTTAGTGATAAACTCGAAGTAAATATGTGGCCAAATAATGATCAAAAGTAGTTTCTTGTAGATTGTTTTTGTAACATATAGTGTTGAATTGAATTATTGTATTTTTGTTGTACATTATTCGTCGAGTTATTTGTAATTTTTTTTATTAGTAAAAAGTTAGTATTATATTATTAGAGGAAATTTGAATATAAAATTTTTTGCCATGATCTTATTCTAATATGCCAGCCAAGCTTTAGCACCCGCTAATATGCTAGCTAGGCTTTGGCACTTGAAAGTCAGGGAGAAACTAATTACAATCATCATTTACATTTATTTCCGTTAGGCTTGAAGGCTATACCATACTAACATCAAAACTAAAATACATAACCAAGAAAAGACACCTCTCAAGGAGGCTGGTTTGGTGGAAGAGGAGGGGGTGGAATAAAGATGGCAGCCCGTTCATGCATATGGAAGTCAATGTGCTCGACTCGTGCCTCTTGAGAGCGAGGATGCTCGTTGGCGTGGCGGTGGTGATGACACATACTTTCCACATTGTCCAAGATTTCAGTTTAAACATGTTGCACATCATTGATGTAGGCCACTAGGTCATTCCGGTCCTCGTAGTGTTATTACCTCATAATGTCGATATTCAGTTTTATATGGTGCAATTGATTAGTGATTGAGTCCAAGGTGGCTAGAGAAACAATTCGTCCTGGGGAGCGGGCTGGCGAATTGTCCATTATTGCTAGAGTCTCGACTTGTACCTTAAGAGCACTGGTTGTCAAAATCATTGGCTTGACGGCCTTTAGGGCGAGGAGCCCCTCCCCCATGTCGTAGACGACCCCTCTGACGGGGCATACTATCGAACCAAAAATGGCTAACATGAAACGTGTGCACGAGCCTAAGCCCCCAACGCTGCTCGCTAAACATGCAAAGGGCACTCAAAGGTAAGAAAAACCAAATAGGAATAGGCATGGGAGAGGGAAAACTGATATCGGAAATTACCACCGCGAACCCAAGGACGCAGGCTATCAAGTGCCTATTGTCTTTTATGTCGCCTCACAATCTCTGCACACAGACCTTGTTCTAGAGGAGAGCAGTAAGAGATGCTCAAAACTTTGACCCCGTGGAGCAACCAGAGACCAAGAGACTGAGCACCAGAACATCAACACGCCCTGAGCTATTCTAAGGTTGCCCCTCTCCCAATTCCTAACAGAAAGAGAGCCACGTCCAAGCCAATTCCTCTCGCCAAGACAAGAAACCAAAGCTGAGGAGGTAAGCACTCTAGTCGTAGAGCTTATCCTCCACTATTAGCGACATACTAGGATCCCACAGGCCACCCCAAAGAGGAGACATGTCGCAGGCCAACTCAAATCATTCCTCCTCACCTCTCCAGGCCAAAGCCATGCATGATGTGGGGTGTTCCAAATCTCGATCCTCCAATACACAATACACCAAACCTTCACCACCTACTACAACTCATTGTGCAGAACCTCAAGGGATACAGGGTTTATAATATCGATGCCCGCGAACGAAGAGCATGCATGTTAGGCATTAACGCTTGTGCCTACCACCATAATGAAACTTGGCCTTAAGTGCGTCGATGTCAGGTGTGCATCACATGTCCGCCTATTCGTCTGTCTATTCATCAACCCGTCACCCCCATCGGGAGGTCGAATTATTCCATCTTTATTGTAAATTATTTGTCATATTTAATAATTAATTTAACTTTATAGTCATTTAAATTTGTGTTTAAGTACATTTTTACACTTGTTGATACGTAAATTTATAATGTAATTGGTCCTTTTTCTTTCTTTCTTTCTTATTTTTTTATTTATTTTTTTATTTTTTTTAATTTGAAATGTTTTTAGTTTTCAATTTTTTTAAGAAAGTTTTGTTTTAGTTGATCAAGAAATTATCATATTAAAATGAATTTTCTTAAAATTCAAATTATTTTCAAAATTCATTTTTTTTATTAGTCTAAGCTATTGAATAATTAAATACAGAAATTATTAAACTAAAATAATAAATTAAAAACTATGTATAATATAAAATGAATTATTCAAAGTGATGTGATGCGTGCACGGATTTCAGGTTTTAATAAGTTGGTACACCGGTTTAGTCTTGGAATACTTAGCATGCACGCCATAAGATCGCCTTATAAGTCTTATTTAGCCATGACATGTAAAATTATTACTTGGGCTTTAATAATATTTAATATCAATAACGTTGGCCCCCAAAATGGTTATGGTGCTCAAGGGATTGGGACTCTGAATGGTGTTGTCACATGGAGCATCCTTTAAAATATAATTTAAAAAGACAATATTTTATCCATTGTTTTCTAAGTTTGCTGTCACGTAAACCAGGCTGGCTTTAAAATGGAAGTTTCATGGTTAGATATATAATAGTAGATGTTTTGTCAGATTTTGTAGGGAAAGAGTAATAAATTAAATATTTTAATAATTTAAATTAATTTTGAAATATTTCGTAATTTTTAGAAGTTAAATGAAACATATTTTCAACCTAAATTTGTATGGACAAAATAATCAAATTTGAATTTTTAGATCAAAATATGTTATTATAATTCCATACGATCTCACTCAATATTATTTTGATTAGTTTTGGAATTACCATCTAAAATTATATTGGTGGAGAGTTTTTTCTATATATATTATTTTGCTAAAGGTATATAATAATTAAATTATAATTTTAGAATTTTTAATTAATAATGGGGACAATGAATTTAATATAGACTACAAAATAATATATATATTTGTTTGTTATAATATTTATTTAAATAATTTATTTGGACAAACCATTTAATTTTCTTTTTTACAATATTTAATTAGATTAATTTATTTGGATAAACAAATTAGATTTCTTTAAAAATATTGTTGATATTGTTAAACACACATGGTAGAGACAAAATAGGAAAGATAAACACGAGATTGCATTTTTTATTCACATTGATACATATTTATAATACATAGGAGTGACCCTTGGTTTCATATTCCAAGTGGTCCCTTAGACTCCTTTTGGCTGTTCAGCGTCCACACAAACCCTTAGAGGATTAGGTGTCCAACATTCCGCCCCCTTAATCCGAAGGGTTATGTATGATTCCAAGAAGAGAGTTGTAATACAAAACGTGCAAAAATGCATTGCAGCGCTAGGCTAAATTTGCTCTATGAAATGTTGGTATAAGGGAGGTGTTTTAAACATTACCACCAACGCTGGAATGCTTAGTGCAGTTCCCAAAAATCTTCCAAGTCTAGCATGAAGCTCAAGTCTTCTGCTAGAGGAAGTGTTTTTGATGTTTTGAAGAGGGAAAATTTCAACCATGAAAGGGAGGACTCACCCCACATAAAAGGGAGAACTTCAACCTAAAAAGGGAGATCTCAACCTATGATGGTTTAAGGATGACCAACAACTCTAGAATGCTTAATGTAATTCTTCGAACTCTTCCAAAATTGGCAAGACGCTGAAGTCTTCTGTTAGAGGAAGTGTCCCAACTGAAGGCATGATCAGGGGCATCTTTGTCTCTGACTACAACTATGAATCTGGTATGGCAGGTTGTGGCTCAAGCTCGCTTGATGTGGCTTTGAATCTTGTAGATGATCATCATTTCCCCCCCCCCGGTGAAATACAAGGTGAGATGATGGATAAAACTCCACTGCAAGACTGTTCAATACTCTAGAACAAGTTCAAACATATGATTGAAATATCTTCTTGGTTGTTGATTCCCATTGCCAAGAAGCTATCCATCCAAGATGAATCATTGGCTTGAAGAATGACTGGTTTTATGACAATGCTTACATGGGTGAAGATAAAAACAAGGATCTTTCATATGGCCAACTCGATCACAGTGTTGGCATTTCACAATCTGTTTTTGTTGCTGTGGAAGAGAAGAAGAATGTGGAATAGCTGAAGGTGAACTGTCATGAAGGAATCCGACACTTTGAAACTGAATGGGCTTTGAGTAATATGGAATGTGAAAGGAAACCTCCTTATCATATCCAAGTCCAGTTTTGCGCTTGTTATGGACAAGCTCTTCCCAAGGTCTGATGATTGGCTTGGGAAGTGTAGGCTGGACTTCGAAATCTACATTCACATCTTCTCTTGAATCAGCCTCAACTTTACTGTCTTGATTATTTTCTGCATGTTGATGGGAGTCAATTTCTGATTCAAAAGGAGAATTGTTCTGAATAGAAACAAGTTCAGAATCATGACTATACTTCTGTAACTCCTCTTGCTGTAGTTGTGATTCTAGCTGCAAAAAATCAATATGTTCTTGTGCATATTGTAGACATGTCTGAATTTCTGAGAGAGAGCCTTTGTTGATTTGGAATGTGTCATCAATAGTAGATTGTATTAGAGTTTTCAAAAACTCTAATACTTCACCAATTTGAGTTATTTTCTCCAATGTCAAACTTACAGTTTAAAAAATTGATTACAACTACCGATCAATGAAGAAGAAGCAACACTCAGTCACAATACGGAGGTGAAATAAATGTACACCTACAACTCAATACTCCACTATGAGTTAAAAGTTTTCAACACCCACATTATTTCAATTAATATCTCAACTAATTAATAAATCACTCAAAATCAAGTCATTGACAACTATAACTACCAATTCAAAGAGAGTTTTTTTTTACAAGAACCAATATAGCTCATTCCATTCCAGGCACTTTCGAATATTTAAATAATAAAAATTGAGGAAGAAACGAAACTAGAATGAAGGTTACTATCTTGGTCCTCAAGTTGTCTCCCTTTGTGTTCCCATGCAAAAATATGTTAGTGCCTCATAGTCGCTCTTTATTTTCCTCAAAAATAATATATATAATATATATATATATATATATAGATATAGATATTGCTTTCGACCTCAAATATTGATAGAGTGTGGATGCTATTATTACCAAAGTATTTTGGTTTTAGCACAACCTACAAGACACTCTCAATCTCAACTCACATATAAATTATTGAGAAACTAGCTTCTCGATAAGGATAATCACATTGGCATAATGTAAAGCAAGAGTAGAACCTCTAAGAGTAGATGGTGGTGCATGACTTAGCTTCTTACATTTAGAACCAAACCGTGCCCTCGTATTTAGAGATTTGTTATAGATAGGACCAGAGTGCAAATACCTTATAGGTCCACTTGAAAGCAGGCCTTCAGTTTGAGAAACATGCCCTCTACGTTCTGATGTTGATGTCGATGTCGTCATTGTATCGCAATTCTATGTTACAAGGCTTTGAGGCGATAATGCTTTCGACATACAAACTCCGACGCTTCAGTGGATGATGGGCATTTAAATTCAAGCATTACACATATCAAACAGTCATTCCATTCACGCATCAATCTAATAATGATTTTACATGTATGGAGGAGGTAGAAACTACACCATAACACCTTCAATGCACAATGTGTATAAGACCAACTCACATATATGTATAAGCCAATGTGTATATAAATATTCCAATTAGTAAATAAACTAAGTTGTTAGTGGAATAATGCATCATACAACATAGGCTTGAATTCTTCACTGGAGATAGCGTTATGCGATCAATCTTGGTTTGTGCAGATCTCTGGCTTGCAGAAATATCCTTTCTCGGGAACACTCGCACATCTCATCTAAGGCGCTTAAGGTCTTTGAGCTTCTTTATATTCAATTAACCAACAATGAGGAGGCAACCACATGCAAGGCCTCCCTTGATTGTGAAGGCATACGACCTCCTCAAATGGCTCTGGATGATGATCATCTGTCAAGAAATGTAGGTTCATCACCTACCAGGCGTGCCACATATCGGGCCAATACGCCAACATATCAAACACAACGGAGGATCTGAAGCAATAGCGGGGAGAATAGCGAATGAGCGATAACTTTGTAGGAATTATGAACCATGGGGATTCGACTTATGAATCAGAGATAAATGTGAAGGTAATGCGCAGTTGGCAGGTCGAGGTGTGACTTTCTGTGAAAAGGATTGTTGCAATATGCTTTGCCAATTTCTAACATAGCTCCTTTCAATGCACCTAATTCTGGTCACGGAGCTTTTAATACCCAATGGATGCCATTTGTGGCACCAAGTCCCTATCAACTAGCCGCTTCTGGATTATACATAGACCAACAGGTGTCAAATGCTTTTTCGCTAAAAGCACAATCTCGGGAAACACCTCCAATTACTAGTTTTCTGTCTAGGTCTAGTTCATTTCCCAGCGATGACCTCTTCTTCAATCTTGGAGCTTCTCAGCTGTCTTCTCAAAGTTCACTCCCTTTAGTTGGTGGTAACCCATTTGGTTAGAATCATGGGGGAGACATGGAGTTTTTTTTTCCTTGGAATGGAAATATAAATGGGTTAGACAACTTGCTGCTACTTTCCATTCATGCACAAGAATGCTAAAAATAGAGCTAGAAGACAAGGAATAAATGTCGAGACTTCACAAGAGTCATGGGCAACACCTCACAAATCTCGGCATTCTCTCGTTGAGAAAGCGGCGTGGGAAAAAGTGATATTTTCCTGGAAATTGGCCTGAGTACTGGAAACCTAACCCTGGAGCTTCTACAGGCCACCCACAGGGTCATCGTAGTCGATATTGATCCCCACATGATCGAAATAGTTAAAAAATACATACATGGGACTGACATGGCTCATAGATTGGAGTTGGAGGCATGGGGTATACTTCTACAATAGAAAAATATCGTCGAGGATTTTAGAAATGCCAAATGTCTCTCTTAGTCAAACTCATAGAAGGCATTATTGTTCTAGATCGAGGATATCCAGGAACACTGAGAAATCATCAAAGTAGAAAATGCTCACATAAAGTGACAACATTTCTCTCTACATTTGCAGGAACAAGTCTGCTCGCAACAAAGGAAGGGAAATGTTTCAGGTTTGACAAAAGAGCTCTAGCCAACTAAAGTAATTGTGAACATCTAAGAGATAAACACTTAGGTAAGAATAATAAATATTACGAGCACAGATAGAGAATGAGCGTTACCATAAACCAAAGCACTCAACACAGGCAGAGAAGGTTGAGTGGAATGATGCACATATTTCAGAATACAAAGAAACGCTAAAAATTGTTTAGTGTGGCGAAACTACAGAAGGGCAGTTCTGGCTGGTTGGAAAATGGTAGACCAACAGATATGTAAAATCAGGCTCACAGTAATTATGCAGGGCAAGAATACGCCTGTAGATCTGATGCCATGTTAAACACACACATGGCAGAGACAAAATAGGAAATATAAACATGAGATTGCATTTCTTATTCACAAAGATACATTTTTATAATACATAGGAGTGACCCTTGGTTTCATATTCCAAGTGGTACCTTGGACTCCTTTTGGTCGTTCAGCTTCCACACCAACCCTGAGAGGATTAGGTTTCCAACATATATTTTTGTATGTTTATATGTTTTTTTATGTAAAACTATTGATGTTTCATTAAGAAATTTATATATTTTAATTTTTTAATTAATAATAATAGTAATTTAATTTTAAAGCTACCTTTAAACCAAACATTAGCAACAACTTATTCTCACAACACAAATAATATTACATGTAAAATAATTTATCACATTAAAGGAAAATCACCTTATGGATATGTTTTTGGGTAAAAACTAAACAAAAATACATAACATTACTTATATGAACATTGTCCCCATACAACTCTATATCTTTGTACTAAATTAGATGATATGACATGTGGTTTGAAGAGTCTCACCCTTATATTACTTTAGCAAGTCCAAATCTCACGTTATTCAACCTAAACTTTTCATAACATATACAAGGGCGATGTGAATAGACTTCCACTTTTATATAGTTTTGGAGGTATTTAACTCTATGACCATAAAAATTAATTTAAATCTTAGTCAATGAATTAAAAACTCCATATTCTTGTTTTATTCAACATTAATTAGGAAAGTTCCCCAATGGGGGTGTCGAACCAGGACATATACCCATCACTTAATGAATGTCAGCTATTCAATGTTTAAGGCGGGGGAGGGCAGGGCAGCAGCCCCTCCACCATGCCACAATTAATTCATCTGAGCTCGCGTGTGTGAACCATTCATTCCCTTCGGTCTGCATTTGTTTCGACACGATGGTGTCTCTCCTCCTCTAGCTATATCCTATTGTTGGCAATTCCCTCTTGTTGTCAAATGTTTCTCTGTGTTTTACTCCTCTCTCCCTGCTAGCATCCTTTTCGGCTTCTGCTCCAGGGTGGTGGTCTATTCGTTTCGCTACAGTCATGCCCCAAGTATCGCCCTCTCACTTGCTTTAGCTATCCGAGAAACTTTCCTTCTTCGCTATGGCAGATGCTTCTCCATTGGTTATGGCTGACTCCTATCTTCATTTCCCTCTACTCCTGGGGTTCTCCACCTTGGCTGCTTGGGGGATGCTTCTGGCATGAATGGTGTCGAATCTCTGAATTTTTCCTTCATAATTTTGGGTCTGCAAGTGGTGTTGCTATTCTTGGCGTGGTGATTCTAGGTCAAGGGTGTCCCTGGTCTCTTGGATTTATGGCATTTGGTCTCTTGCTTTTCGGGGATCTTGGTCTGAATTTTCCCCTCGTTGTTCTGCTTCATCTTGGGTTATGGGTTTGTATAGCCTTTCAATTCCATCTCAGGTGCTTGTTTCTTTCTATTTGGCTCTCTCCCCTCGAGTTTCCTTCCTCTCTGGTTCGGTTTGGCTATTCTATGGTGCCGAATTTTGTTTGGTGGGGCTTTCGGCGTTGGTTCTCCTTCTCTCTCTAGTTTGCGGCTAGACTTGATTGGTTTAGGTGGCATGTGGTATTTATGGAGGTGTCCCTCTTCTCCGGTTTTGTAGGTCCCTTTCGTGCTCCATTATGAAACCAAACACCCCCTTCTCGCGCATAATTTCTCCGGTGAAACCTAACAGGTCTACCCCCCCCCCCCCTTGTTGGGTCTCAGGGTGATGTTGTTTTTGTTCAGTATGGATGCTCCACGCGGGGAGCAAGAGGCTTTGGTCATGGGGGTTGAGGCGATCATGAGGGTTGTAGCTCGTAAGTTGCTTCCAGGGCGAATTTTCATCATCAAATGGTCTCACAAATTGGTCGTAATGCAAGCGTGGGTGGTCGCGGGTAAGGTCATCTTTGTGGTCCGGCAATGTGGGGCCACTCCAATCAAGGATGTTCTAGGTTCATGGGTCGAACACCTTCCAGGAGGACAGGTCCCTCGACAATTCTTGAACTGCTCTGATCTGTCTTTGCTCATCTAGAAGCCCATGATCAAGTTCACAGGGTGAAGCACGGGGCTGTCATGGCTAAATTCGAGCAGCTCGAATACTTCCAGTGCCATGTTTGTGAGAGAGTGGTCGTGGTTTGGGGCGGCCAAAATTTGCTAACTAAAAAGGTTGAAAAGCTATATACATGGCTCGCTCACTTTGAGCACCACGTCAACTACATGTATCGCCCCCCACCTCCCCCAAGTACTAGGCCAAATGACCCTGCTTCAATTACATTCGACAACTGATAATGTTCACTGGTGTGTTTCTTGTTCTGTTAGTTTTCTGGAATGTTAGGCCTCTCAAGCTCTAGTCTTCTCAGCTAGAAATTTTTCTTTTTGTATGTTGTATGGTCATCATACCTAGTCGAGGTGAGACCACATGCATTTTGATATCCCTGTATATACTTTCTGATTAATAGAAATTTCGACTTACAAGAAAAACATTAATTAGGAAAGCTATAAATTCCAAGCCTACGTTAAACTAGGTTTTATGGTTACCATGTAATATATGGTGCACAATTAATATATAATAATTTAACCATAAGAAAAGTTATAAATCCCAAAGTTGCCTTAAATTGGGGTTTACCCTATAATATATTTTGTACAATTAATGTATAACAATTTAACTATAAGAAAAGTTATAAATCCAAGGCTACCTTAAATTGGGGTTTACGATTACTATGTACCATATTTTATATCTAGATGGTTTTGGAGGTTTTTAACTTTATAACCATTTAAATTAATCTAAAATAGCTATCAATTACTTTTTACATAACAGGCAGGTACTAAGCAGCAACATTGCATGTTACACTTGTTTTTGTGATACTCAAGTATCCATAATACTTGTTTTATAGATTGTATAAGCAATTTTTTATCTATAGCTAAATTGTATATGAATGCATCTTCTTAATGTAGATTTGTTTTATTTTAAATGTTTGACAATATATTTATTAAATAATTTTAATTGAATTTATTGTATAGTGTAAATGTTATTTTAAAAAGTTCTAAATATTAATGTGTAGTTCATAGTTACATGAAGATTAAATTAATTAAGTTGTGTGATTAACAACAATGTTATTAGAATTTAGGTTGGTTCTGAGTGACAACAATAGTACTATGTGTTTATATAGTGTTAGCCTTTGAAAGTATGCCCTAGCATGTCAAGGTATATTAAACTTATGATTTTTTTTTTTTACATAGTATTAAAGCGAACTTGGGGATAGGTTTCAAAAACATGATAGAGTAACATATCTATTTTTTGGTTCAAGAAGTTAAAGTAACTAAATTTTAATTCTAACCATTAATGACCTTCCTTCATCCTTTATCATTCCTCACTTATTGTTCGTTGTTACAAGTACATGCACATTTCACTTAAGAGTATATATATCTCCCTCTCTCTCTCTCCCCCTCTCCCCCCCCCCCCCTCTCTCTCTCTCTCTCTCTCTCTCTATGTGTGTGTGTGTGTAGCAACCTAAAAGTGGAATTGTCCCTGACTTTCATGCTAACTCTCTAAAATGGCATCATCTCTCTCTAACCTCCACCATAACTCTTTAAAATGGAATCCTCTCTCTCTCTCTCTCTCTCTCTCTCTCCATCCAAATATCTCTACCTCCTTCACTCCATCTCTCTCTCTCTCTCTCTTCCCCATTCTCTCCAACTTCCTCCCTCTCCTTTCCTCTCTTTATGTATCCATCCCACCCTTTTTTTAATCTCTCCTTCAAAACAACCTTCTTTGTCTATATCTATCTCCATCACTCTCCCTCCTTTCTCTCCCACACTCTTTATCTCACTCTCCCCCCTCACTATTTTCCTTTCACTCTGTAATGTCCCTTAATAATAATAATAATAATAAAT
>APFE030262203.1:46516-67982 GCA_000404065.3 Pinus taeda
ATGACAGAGAGATGTTAGCAGTTCACATGGACGAGGAGAGATGAGATGTTGGCACATGGTAGACTTGTGTTAGCACTTGTTGGGGTATCATGGCAGTAGTGCACATGGTGATGATGACATGATGGGGTTGACACATTGTTGTAGTGGACATGTAGCTTGGATGGAGGGGCCAACCTTCCATGGTGGAGAGCAGCATGGGGAGATTGTGACAGAGTGGTCGATGATCATGGATATCTGATATATGACATACCGATGGGATGTGTACATTGGTATGGTTATCTTGGTGACAGTTGGTTGCTGAGGTGAGACATGGTGGAGATGGAGTTCTACATATGTTGCAGGGATGTTTGCCGTATGTGGAGGAGTTGACATCATGGATATTGATGATCTTGGAGGATGGTATGTTGTCGAGGACGACAACGACTTCAGGTGGAGGAGGATGTAAGGCCTTCAGAGATTTGCAATGGTTGGGCGCTAGGCGACCGGGCGCGCGCACACGGTCGTGTGTTGGAGGAGCAACGGGCGGTCGTGCACGACCGAACGACGGAGCGACTGACCGGTTATGCGATACGATGGAGGACCGTGCGACGATATTTGACGGACACTTGGTGAACGACTAAGTGTGGGCGTTGGCTTATACCCATGTATGAAGTGTTTGCGATGGGGGTTGGCCGACCTATGGTGGAAGGGTGACGCTGACTTTACAAAGGCATTCAACGGGTGTGTATGGCGTTGTGTGGGCGATCGGCTGGGCAGCCCACCCACACTCAACCATGTGTATATATGTGGAGTGTTGAGCGTTCAAACTTCACACACTTCGACTCATTGATCATACACACTTCGCTCTAGGAACAAGAGTGTCTTGTGCGCAGTTTGGAGGAGAGCTAAGGTGCATAGCTCATGCACTCTCCTTGGTGAGTCGCATTTGGTGGAAACGCTCTTGGTGAAAGGTGAAGACGTTGGGCAAGGTGTGCTCGGGGTGATTGCGCGAAGGTGTTGGTTGCGCCGAGACTTGGCAAGGGTGTCTTGGTGGCTCGGGTGAGCGCCCGCCCATCGTGCAAGGGTGCACGAAGATTGTATTGATTGTAAAATTGGCTAAGTATGGGACTTGGTCTTGCCAAGGCATACTTGTGTATTGTAAACTGATATTCTTAATATATTGTTGCGCAGACTCATTGTTCAGGGAGTTGCCCCTCCCCTTTATACTGTGCAATTGTGTTGTCGTTTATAATTGTTGTTGATAATGAATAAAGTATGGGTGTTCATTCGTATAAAGGATAACTAATTATACTTGGTTGAGAATCACAAACTAAGTAGGAGTAAGTGGATAGGCGTAGTCCATGTGCACGAGTATTGTTAAAAAGAAAGTGTTCGGTGGTGCCGCACCTCACTGGCAAGGTTGAAAGACTACCATCGTCTCGGCGCCATGACACCCTGGGTTTAAATTCATAACCGCTCCCTCAGCGTCATGCCACAAGTGGATTCATTTGGGTTATGTGATTTCTTGGATTCTCTGCTCTGCAACAAGACCAAGCCTTCATTGCAATAGGGAGGGTTTTAGTCCGCCCATTTTTATTTTGATGGAGAGCTACGTAAAATCCTATCTTGCAGGTACCCTGCAAATTTTTTTTTCCTCCTTGATTTGGATACTTGCTTCCAGCTTCCAACTCAACTTCGAAAGTGCCCAGACAAGTTACTCTGCGCATTCGGTCCATTGTGTAGAAAATGCATGTTTCCGCCGGCTTAACTATCTAGATGAAGATGAATTCAGAGATCATTGAGCTCGAGGAGGTAATAACAGTTATATCAGGGTTTGTTTTTGGTTTTCCATTTTTCCTAATTCGAACAACCGCTTACTCGAAATATGGCTTTCTAGCACAGGCGGCCTTCAACATTCCAATATTGCCTGAGAACCAATATTGCCTTTTCTCAGGTATCTTATAGTTCCTCTAAGTACTAATTTAATTTTAATGTTAAGGGTTCTCTTTTAATGTTGTTCTCTGTGCATTTGCAACTATCAAGCTTTGCCGAAACCATCCTCTTGTGGACGTGATGGTCTCAAATGATTCCTCATTATTCAGGGTTACCGTCTTCTTGTTTTCAGGTTGGTCTCATTGCTGAACCCAATGGCGTTTTGTCTTTCTCAAATGTTTTCGTGTCTAAAGAGGCTATGCTTGTAACCACTCCACTGGATGCTACCCTGGATTTTCTGGGTGAAAGCGTGTATTTACGCAGATCCTACAAGCGGGTCATAGTTTGCACTTGAATATTTTGTGCTTAAAAAGGGTTTTGGGTACTCGGCGAACTGAGTTGTTCCAAGTTCTTCACGACATAATTATACGCAGATCTGCTCTTGCCAAGGGTTTGACTTTGGTTTATTTCCGAAGGGTCTTTAATTTTGGGTTGTAAGTATTTCGAGGGTTTGAATACAATGTCGATGAACACACTTATCTTCTTATGGTTTAACGCTCTTATGATTTTGTTCGGATTTCGATATCGAAGCTTGTCTGTTTCAGTTTCAATGGACTTTACAAAGCCTGTACATGGATTTATTGTTTTCGTTTGGTTAAGTTATATATATATATATGTGGACTGTGATAACTCTTCTTACTGGAATTGGCCGAGTATTACTTCGACCCTTGAATTCCATAATGAGTGCTCTCCTTACAGTTCATAAAGCTAGAAGAACTAACTCTGCTCTTAGCGTTTGACAGTTTCCATATATGTAAATTTAATTCTCTTTTATTGTGACATAAATTTAGAAGAACTAACTGTGCTCTTAGCATTTTAAATTTAATTCTCGGTTATTGTGACTGTTAAGGAAGAATTATGCTAGGCTGTTACTTAAGATTGTCACACGTTTTATAAATGTGTACTGCATACAATAAGCCAATGCATATGCATAATATTAACAATGCTTCGTCTCAATGCACAGAAACTGTTTCACTGCTGTCATCAGTCTTCATAGTCAGACTTCAAGTCTCTTCACACTTCTTCATACAAAACTGGACTTAAATCACAGGTTAAAACAACACTGGTTTACTAAATATTAACATTATCAGAAATACACCAAGAGAGAGGATACACTAATTATCTTCATTACACCTTGCAGTTAAGTTCCCTGAATACATTGTGGAAGAAAACAGATAAAAATTGGGTTCTTACCTCTCTTTAATACTAAAGTTGTTCACTCTGCAATACGAAAAGATTAGTCTCCTATTATTTGTAGGAATATATGCTATTTTCTTTTCTTATATTATGGATTTCAATTCTCTTTATCTATAAACCACCTTACTGGCGATATTCCTCACTCATCCTCGGCTGTAGATTGCACATGGCTTCTCTCTGTGCTACCAGAAACAAGTTCAGATTCAAATGTCTTCGATGGCAGCATCTCGTACATCCTTGATCCAGGGACTGATATCTTACTTGATATTAATCTCAATGCCTGAGTCAGCGCATGCTTATTCCATCTTTGCTGGATGAAAATCACAATTGCAAGTACCATAGCAGTCACTGGAATGGAAATATCTCCAAACTTAGAATAGAAATCTGAGGCAGGATTTGCAAAGGAAGATTTGTAAACTCGACTTGCATATTCATATCCATCTGTATAGTAAGGATTGAAAACTGGAGGTCTAAAGTAATCATAGATGTGAGGAAGGAGCCGCAGAACAGTGACACCAATGTAATATAGTTTCCTAAGTGGTTTTCCTTCAAAATGCCAAAGAATGTTACCGATAATTTGAGGAAGCAGGAAGAAATCCTGTACCAGACCCACATACTCCTGAAGTTCAGTCTCCCAGTCAACTTGGTTGTGTACATGGCGTGCTGAATACTGAATTGGGCGGCTACTGGTCTTCATATTATGAACAATCAGCACAATTAAAAAACCCATAGCATGTATAGCAGAGGAAATGGAAAGCACTCGTTTATCACTTGGTACTCTCCATGGCTCTGAAGTACTCCTTGTCAGCAAACGAATACGAGATTTCCAAACCTTTTGGCACAATCTTAGTGTCAATAGACATGCAACGAACAGTAGCAGTTTAACCATGTACTCAATCTTGTCAGACCCTTGACTCTGAATCGAATAGAAAATATAATTGTCCTGGGCTTCAGATTTCGTACTCTCGAACAAGGCATCTGCACCTGTTATGAGAGGAATACTATATCCGATGGCCTGAAGTCCCAGCATGACAAGAGAGATGTACGGAGATACTTCTGTCTTCTCTCGACTGTAGAATAACTGGCTTACAATGCACCCAATCATCATGGATAGTGTCAATATACGCAACCCGCCTTCGACAGTTTTGCGAGAGATAATCTCTTCTGTCTGACTCCAATATAGAATGGGAAGAGTCTCGATTTTGATCTGCTTGAGAAAAAGTCGGTCGTCAACAGCTCGTTGGCTTTTCACAGAAAGCTTCACAGTTGGATTTCTGAACCACCTGGCATTTGTAGGTGGATATTCCACTTTCACTTCAATGAGGCAATCAAAACCATCCTGCAGATCCCCTGTTTCATGCAAAACTCTCCACCATGGAGCTCGAAAATCCCTTCGAACATCCCTGCATCCTATAAGGTGCATTTTACCCACTCTTGGATAATAGAGACCCTCAAGAAAAAGATTTGAAAGTTTTCCTTCCATTTTCAGCTGTGCAGCAACTTTCAAGGACTTCTCCTGCTCTGGTCCTTTTGAATGAGGCGATTCCGGAACCTCCTCAGATATGAAAGAAAAGTTTGAGCCGTTGTCCCAACCAACTCCCACAAATTCCTCAATGGCTATAACATCCAAGTCCATGAAACTCCTGACAAAGTTCCCTCTGGAAAGAAGGTCAAAAATACCCCGTGAATGCACTGAGAGATCCTTGCCTAGATCAGAGAATTTCTGTCTTGTTCTACCCAGTTTTTTCTGGGGATACTTCAAGAATGATTTGCCAAAACCTCCACTCACATTTTTCTCCATCTGGGCCAATTTGGTCTTGTTGTATTCATACGACATATTGTTTACCACATCCCGTGGCAAATATCGATGATGTATAAGCTCAAATGACAGAGGATAAAAGGGGTTTGTAGTTTTCTCAATGCTGCCAGCAATTACACTTCTTTGTTTTAATGAAAGTGAAAGGGGGATGTACATACAGATTCGAGAATTACAGGCACCGCTATTCTTGATGGATCCAAGGCATCCCACCATACACAACTGACCAGAAGATGAGTTCCATTTTCCCTCTGCAGTCAATGTTAAGCCATTAAGCCCTGTTCTCTGACATGCCAAATACTGATCCTGTGAAGAAGGCACAGCTCGAAAAACCGCACTAACATTTGCAATACTTGAATTAGATAGCTCTGTACACATCAAACGCTGCACACAAAGCTTTATGTTATCAAAACCGCCCTTAGGTTCATGCAATTTATTATCCATAATGAAAGGGCCCAACTTGTTACAATAAGCATCTGTGCCACTACAATTCCAAGAGGGAACCACATCCAAAATCTGACCATCCATCAGTTGCTTTACAGTTGGACAAAATTGCTTCCCTCGGTATACTTCAATACCTTTTGACTGGAATTTATCTGGATACTGGTGAGGAGCACAAGCCTTTGCCACCAGGCTGTCAGAATCAAATTCATAATTCGAATCAGTAGCCAACTGTGAAGAAATGTCAATTTCATCAAAATAGATTGAACTAGAGTGTCGATTGAGGCTTCTGAGTGTTCCTCGAATCTCCCTGCTAGTCAGAGAAAGCTTACTCGGATAGCGCAATTGCAGCAAAATTCTATCATCTGCTAACAGAGTGGGGGACTGTAATTCTGATTGATTTAACCAATCCCAAGGATCTACAGCACTCTTCCCACGGGAGGGTAGATGGGTACTGCCCAACATACACAACACTCGTTCTTCTTTTGAGTTTTTTGATTCTTCAAAGTAGACTCCTTCGAGCTGAATGGTAAGAGAAGTGAAACCAGGACGAATCCTAAAATCTTTGCGTCCGCGTCTGCGTCTGATGCCTCGACTTGTGGATATGGCCAACTTTAAAATACCGCTCACATTCACCATTTTGCCAGAGACCTTCTTTTGATCCACATCCGTAATCCAGAATGAAACCAGATTGATAGGCGAATAGTTTCCGGGGACGGTGTAATTGGACCCAATTGTGGTGTAATTGGACCCAATTGTGGTGAATGGCAGAAGAGGGGCAGAGCCCTTGTGTTGCATCCAATCCCCATTTACAAAAGAGAGGTCCTGCTCAATCATATATAACCGGTTCTGCTCTGGATGCAGCTCTGAAGCCTCTGCTAAAACAGGGCTACATTCCTTCTCTATCTCTTTATACCGACTGTAAGTGGACTTGTAGGCTGGTGGATCATCCCATCCTACGGTCACAGCGGTTTCAGAAGTGTAGAAACTGGCAAGGCAATAAACAGAGAAGGAGGAAGTCGCAGCCACTACCCATATCCCAAAGAGAGCTTGGAAATAGGCTCCCATGTTTTTTTTACAGTGAAATCACGATTGTCCTTCAAACGGATTCAGAATTTTCAGCTTGATACTGCAAATCGAAAAACAAAGCACTCTTTTCGAAAGCAGCTCCTGTGGAAGTCGCAGCCTGCAGGGGAACATGAACGATGGAAGTGCAAATATGTTATATTACATATATGTAAAAAAAGATCATTCAGAGAGGGAGGGGGCAGTCCATGTTTTTTTATTTTCTTTTCCTTTTTTTCTCCATCGTGAAACTTCTTGGAAAACGCTGCGAAAGCCAAATTGTCAACGAACACGCGCCGTAAGGATAGCACGGGTTACCTAACTGAAGACCGATGACTCGCGGACCGCCATTAACGGAAAACTGATGACTCGGAAGCATTAATTTAGAAAAGTAAATGCTTCTTGACATAGTAGGTATTTACCTTTCGTTCTTTCTCTCTAAATTGTTATCTCGATTCCCATGCTGTCACTCAGATTCGCATGCTGTCACTCAGAGAGCGAGAACTAGATACCTAGCATGTCAAACAGTATTTACTTTTCTATAGTTTACTAAATCGGAAAAGCCTAAACTGCATGACATTGCCTAAACTCCATAACATTGCTAAGTCAAACTCCTGGGCTTATCTCCGTAGTGGCAGGCCCACGTCTGAGAAGAATTTGACCAGCTCGGTATAACGAGGCGGTTTTTTTTCCTCTCTTGTGTGGAATATGGCTCATCGGCAATTCTTTTATATTTTGTAGTTTTTTTGGTTGAAAAAATTAATTTTGGTTAAAGTGTAATTTTGTTGTTTTTTAAATTGAGTTTATTATTTTATATATAGCTTTAGCATTATAAAAATAAAGATTTATTGCAAAAAATTTAAAATTAAAATTTAAAATTTTAAAAATTCTTATCAAATTTCAAAACCAATCCAATAATATAATAAATAAACTTAAAATTTTAACTTAAAATTGTTAAATTTAAATAATTTATATATTTTTCAAACATTTCAAAATACTAAATTCATTTCCATATTTAAAAATTATAATTAATGTAACATTACTATCTTCGAAAAATCTTATCGTCAAAATTGTCTTGAAAAAAACAAAAATCTTATAGTCAAGTCGTCACAAGAAAAACAGTTTATATAACTAGAGGATGCCCATTGCAAACAATCCAATTGATGTAACATTAATGTCTTCCAAAGATCTTATCAGCACATCATGAAAAAATTAAGAAAATATATATAACTAAAGTATGCCAATTGACCTTTGCAAAACGCCTCATTCTATCATATGTGTTTCTATTCAATCCTTCCAAAAAAATCATTCGACGTGCAAATGGGTCATTGATACAAGTAGTTTTATACAATATACTTGTTTTATACAAGTATTCTATATTGTAGAAGCAAATTTTTATCTATAGCTAAATTGTATATTGTATATGAATGTGTCTTTTTAATGTAGATTTGTTTTATTTTAAATGTTTGACTATATATTTATTAAATAGTTTTAATGGAATTGGTTGTGTAGGGTAAATGTTATTTTCATATGTTTTAAATATTAATGTGTAGTTTATAGTTACATGAAGATTAAATTAATTAAATAGTGTGATTAATAATAATGTTTATGAGATTGGTTTTTAGATTAATTACATTATTAAATTATAGTTGATGTTTCGAATCATCTAATGTGGTTCATCTTTAGGACAAAGGTTCAAAATGTCTATCATAACTTAATGGCGTGATTAATCCGAAGACAATCTCATAATCAATATGGATCACAAAAGTCTAAATCAAGAACAATAATGTTATTATAATTTGGGTTAGTTGTGATTGACAACAATAGTATTGTGTGTTTATATGGCATTAGGCTTTGAAAGTATGTCCTAGCATGTCAAGGTAGATATAAGCATATAACACTATGAAATATTTTTTTTACATAGTATTAAAGCGAACTTGGGGATATGGTTTCAAAAACATGATAGAGTAACATAGTCATTTTTGGTTCAAGAAGTTAAATTAATTAAATTCGAATTGAGATTATCATTACTAACCATTAATGACCTTCCTTCATCCCTTATCATTCCTCACTTGTTGTTCGTTGGTACAAGTGCACACATATTTCACGTAAGAATGTGTAAGAACTATTATGAATATGTATGCATTCCTAAAGCATGTGCACACGTTTGTCACCTGTGTGTGTGTGTGTGTAGCAACCTAAAAGTGGCAATGTCTCTCACTTTCATGCTAACTCTCTAAAATGGCATAAACTCTCTCTAACCTCCACCCTAACTCTATAAAACGACATCCTCTCTCTCTCTCTCTCTCTCTCTCTCTCTCTCTCTCTCTCCACCTTCTCCCCTTTCCTTTCCTCTCTTTCCCTATCCCTACCTCCCTTCCTTAGTCCCTCCTTCACAACAATCCCCCTCTACTTCTATCTCTCTCTCCCTCTTACTCTTTTGTTCTCTCTCTCCAATCCTCACTCCCTCCTTGCTCTTTCTCCCCTCGCCCCATCTCTTTCTCTCTCTCACATTGTCTCTATCTTCTTTCCTCTCTCTCTCCTCTCTAGCCATGCATATATATCCATTCCTCTCTTCTTCTCTCTCTCGCACTTTCCCCCTTTCTCTCTCTCCCTCTCCCTCTCCTACTCCCCCACCCTCTACTCTATGTGTTCATGTGTTATTTTTTTCCTATTTATTTCACTCAATCTCTCTCTTTTCCCCAACTCTCCCCACCTCTCTCCCCACCTCTCTCTACCTTCCTCCTACTTCCTTCCTCTCTTTTTACACACCTCCCTCCATCACTTAATCGCTCCTTCAAAACAATCCCCTATCCAAACTCTATCTCTCACACCCTCCTTCCTATTCTCTCTTTCACTCCACCCTCTCTCTCCCTCTATATCTCTCTCTATCTTCCCATCTCTCCTTTCCCCCATCTCTCTCTCTCTCTCTCCCCTTCTATCCTCATTGCACCCTATTGTAGCACGATTTTGCAAGAGCCAAAATTTAAAAGCTTTGACTTGCTGCAATGGGAGAAGATGTATAATCACTAGTAGCTTTTGTAAATATTTGCATTTAACTATCTTCACATTTCCTTTATACCCTCGTGGCATTACCTCAGCTCCATGCAACATATTTTGGTTGAATGACTTAGTTTTCCTACTTACTGAGCTATTCATATTCATTAGTGCAATCAATGTTGGGAATTTGTAGTGGTAGAAGCATTGTCATATCGTTTTTCTTTAAAAATATTATTTACTAGCATACCTTACATTTAGGTGTGGAGAAAAGTGTAATGGTGATTTTACATTATCTTTATGGTAATCATTCAATCAAAGGGGATTTGTAAATGTTCATTGTAATAATCTTGGTTATGAGCCTTCATACCCAACACCTTGATGTGTCATGTGTTGCTAGGATCGATAATCAAAAGTAGTCACACTCCAAGAAGTACAATGCAAATTCATATAGAATCAAGTTAGCTCCATACAATATAATGGTTGAACCAAAGATCTCTCTTCTTCATCACTTTTAGTTTCTCTCTGTTGGAAGACTGTAACATCCCCAACTGATTGAATTTCAAAATTTGACTTAACCACAAAAATAAAAATAATAAAAATAATAAATAAATAATGGGACAACATATTGTTGGCTCGATGGGGCCTGACCCAGATTCAGAATTAATTAGTCAAACAAATCCCTGTACTACTGGCCCTTTCAGCAACAGCCCGCGGGTCATGGACTAAGGTCTCACCCGAAGCAGTATGGGGGGATGCTGGAACCAAGTTTCCACACCCTAGAGATGTCTGAGGGGTCAATTTAGTCCAACTGTGAATAGCTTCGCGCAGGTCACTTTACGCACTGTCTTGACCTACGAGACCTTCACGACCTCTTACAATCACCTTCGCAGCCCTAACCAGGGGCTGAGGCTCTTTCGTGCTACTAAGGCAACGATCTGCGCTATTTCCCCAAGTTACACTGCGGATCTTACTTATCTTCTTATAACAATTAGTTATCTTCGCGTAAATAGATACTTTATCTTATATTCACTTTATCAACACATTCATATAAGTTCGCGCATCATATAAACAATAGAAATGCAATTTATATCCGATACTTTCAATGCACAAAAGAGGAAAAAGATACACATAAATGATATGGAACTTCTTCTTTATTACTTCTTCAATTGGTTACAGACTCGACTCACCCTGCACACTCAGTTGCAGGGATCTATGCACTCAGCTGCAGACTACTAGGCATTTACGCACATAGCTGCAGAGCCTTCTCCTACTCTACGACCCAAGACTTGACTCTACACTTAGATAGGACTCAATTCTTCAGCCTTCATTCATGAATATTCCTTTCTCACAATTTAGAGCCTCTCTCTATTTATATAATCCCATGGTCCGCAGACCATGGGTAGAACTCTCAAGCCGACATTACATTACAAAGATGAGGGCGGACAACCCTATGACTCATTTACAATCTCGTGCTCCGTGCCCACAAAACGCAAAGTCTTTACATTGGATTTGGTCAAAATCTAGGCTTTAAGCCCCAAAAATTGCCTTGGGGGATCTCACACCCAACAGGCCCCCAACACAAACATCATGACTCGCCCTTGAGTCACTTTTTTGCTGCAGAGATCTTCGCGTGGAGACATCCCAACTCTGCTCGGACCACTGCAAGGTCGACAACGCACTGAGAAGCTGCATGTTGTACCTCCTGTGGCTAGTCAGATGGTCAAGACACTTGTGTATGGCTTCAACCGACTACCGTTTACTTTTCCTGGGAAGTGTTCACCATTTAGTTTCACCAACTGCACCACGCCACCATCTGTGATTTCCTTAATAACATATGGTTCAATCCAAGGCATCAAACTGATCAACTCTTGGCGGTAGTCCCCAAATTCATCAACATAATTGTGCGCATCCTGATTTATCACCACGGTTTTATTATCAAGAAAGTCCTTATTTATTCCTTCCTCAAGCTTCTTGACTTCTTCTTCCGCCATGGCGCTTTTCTCCCTTAACCGAACTCTTTCATTCACGAGTTCTTGAAGCCTAAGATCACCCTGCTGGATCTCTTCATCAAGTCCCAAGCGTTCTTCTTCGTCCAACTACGCGATCCCTTCTTCCAAGGCTCCACGATCTGTCATATCCATGGGCGTTGCTATGCGCGAACTAGGCATGATATACTCCATTAGAATTACAATGTTCGCTCCGTAGACCAGCCTAGAAGTTGTTTGTTCTGTCAGTTTCTTGTACGTTGTCCTATAAGCCCATAAAAATGTTGGTACACATAGGTCCCAATCACTTCACTGCACATTACATACCTTGTTCAGTGCTACACACACTTCGTTAAATGCTTCCAGAGGGATAACCTTTTGCGCGCTCGTTCTCTCCACACTCTGCCATTCCAACTTGAGGGACTGTTCACACATTACCCCACCCAACACATGCTTATTGACCATATTTCCCACCGCAAATCTCATGTGCATCCGCGCATGTTGTTTACCATATGCATGTACCCACCTGAACAGATGCGCGCACAAACCATCCCATCCATTGTATTTATCTGCCAATCACACTATAGGTTTCCCAAACTGTGAGCGCAACATTTTTATACATGCGCACCAAGTCTTCAAAGCTTCCCCTGTGCGAACCACACCAAATCGCGAGCATAACGCGCAGTACCCAGTTCAAGGCTTGGAAATGTTGCTTCTCCGACACCTCCCTTTCAAATCTGTCCAAGAAGGCATCTACCTCACCTAATCCATCATACGTAGGCGGATCTCTCACTTCTGTCGATACACAATGTAGTGACCTTGTCATCATGTTACAATTAAGTGTGGTTACCTCGTGTAACTAGTTTTGTCATCGTTTTATCTCCTCATCCGAATCTGAAGTATAGGAGCTTTCGCGCTCCCGTGAAATTTGTCCATCCGCGGTGGGATTTACCCAGCCTTGCTCTCGCGCAGTTATTTTGTAGATACAGTCCAAATCATCATCACTTTCATAGTCGTGCACTGACTCTGTATAGCGTGATCCCTCAGTAGGGTCTAAGGGTATAACTATGTGCAGAGAATTCTTCTCAAAAATCATCTTGTGCTTCTTCATATTAATCACCTCATTCATGTTAGTGGCCCAATCAATTCCTAAGAGCGCGGGGTAGGGATTGCTATCATCAACACTCTCTATCACGTTAAATTCTGCTAGTGCGCTCGCTCCCTCAATATCCACTGTGATTCCCTGCAATCGCCCTAGGGGTATTATCGTCTGTTGGTTCGTCATTTGCAGCTGAATAGGAGACCACTGTAGCATATGCCTCCCCATGTGCTCCCATGTCTGCTTCGGCCGAACGTTCGCATCCGATCCTAAATCCAAAATTACTTGGTCCATCTCATATTCTCCAATCTGTGCAGTTAGCCTCATTTCTCTCCCTGTCCTAGTCTTGTGTTTTCCAATCTTTCGGACTACGCACGGTTCTCTTGGCGCGGTCCCAACGCACTTGTTAATAAGCTCTTATAAGCCATTTAAAACCTTACTGTCGCGTAGTAGCTTCATGCATGTTTCCAGGAACATCGTGAGCACCGATAGGTCCATCTCCGGCTCCTATCTATCTTTGCTTCCTGAAGTGGAGGAATCAACGAAGCTCTTCTTAGCTTCCATAAAGGTTTGTCGAGCGCGCTCCAAATCAAACTCCGATTCTTTCACTAGAGCTTTTCAAACCCAGGTACCATCTTCGTGTTGTTTTCCTTTATCATCTCCCATCGTAATTCTACTTCAGAGCACAATGTTCACATTTGGATCTTCCTTGTGTGGCTCAGACCTCATCATCTGCAGGTTCTTAGTCAGGGAGGTGGTAGCGCTCCCTTGTCACCTATCCTAGCTATCATTGTAGGACAATCCTCCATCTCATGATCAAACAAGGTACAATACAGACATGATGGACGTGTTGGATTCGTATAATTGCGGGCATAATGTCCTGACCCTCTACAATTATAGCATATCAACTGCCTGCGACCTCTTCCAGGTCCTGCGCCACCTCGGCCTCATCCGCAGCCCTGAAATCCAGTTCGCACCATCCCTACACTTGGGTCTAGGGGTCGCATTTTGGCCTGAACTTTGTAGGTGGGAGTTCTATCCATCATCAGCTCATAGCTTCTACAAGTTCGCTCATCTTGTCGAACTGATCTACAGAAATTACAGAAAAACTGTTGCGTATTTTGCGTGTACTTTTGTAACAAATGGCAGTTTTCCATAGCATGCTTTCCACCTATTTGACAAATCACACACCACAAAGTAGGCGCTGCGCTTGGTCCTTCTTGCGCTTCTGGCCTTAATGGCATCGGTCCCCCTCCTATGAGGTAATTTGCGAACACTGGGTAGTGGTCCTTGTCATGACACTGACCCTTACATTTAACGCACCATACCTCCTCGCTCACTTCTGGTTGAGCTGTCTTATCCCGTTTCAGACTTTGCATTTCAAGGTATAAGTTTTTCAATTGCGCATGGATATGCTAAACTCCCAAGTTAGGATCATGTATTGGGGTCTCATGTAGCCTCATTGCGATCTCCAAGGCCTCTGCTTGAGTCGTTAACCTCTGTTGCGACAGTGCGTTCCTCAAATACAGTGTTAGCGATGCTACAAACCATTCACGGTGCTATCCATCTATCAAAGTCATATTAGCTTCACGAATTGTGCACTTCAGCCTCTGATCCAACTCCCAAGGGGTCTCACCTGGTAGCATTGTGATCTCCTTGAACCCAATGATTGACTGTGCTTCTAACTTCAGCCGGTTAAATTCCTTATATAGTGGAGTTTGGATAATGGTGATTCCCACATTTGGATTATCACTTGAGTGCTTAATGTACCAGGTCAGCGCATGATCCTGTAGGGCGCTAACTAGTGTTGCTTTCTTTATATTATCATTCGTAACTCCCTGCACTCCCCATACATCTTTTACCTCAAACCAAAATTGATCCGGGTCTTCATTTCCCAATCCCTTGAACACAGGAAATTTTGTCACGCTTGCCATATTGAATCGCAGTGGCGATGGAGGTGGTACAGATGAAGATGGAGGTGATGGCGGTGAAGCCGGTGGTGGTGTGGCGGCGGTGGTATGCACGGAATCCTCTATCTTATCAAATGGATTTCACTTCACGGAGAGACCTTCGCGAGTTCTTCCTCGTCTCCTCGCGGAGGTGAAATAAAAGGGCTATTGTCTAGTCCCTTACTTCCTTCGTTCCTCATGGTCCTTTGAGGAATTGTCGCTCCGCCTCGCTATAGCGAACTGAAGTGTCTAGCGCAAATTCAGTGATGAATCCCCCTATAATCTGATCGAGCCAGTTATCAATAGCACGCTCAATATTATCCTTCGATGCTTCCAATTTGCTCACCAACTTTGGGGTCCACACAATAGGACCATCAAGCTTCAACCTTCCTTGGCTATCTTCTAGCTTCGATCCACTTGTACAACTTCGTAGGGAAAGATGCGAAGAAGATTTCGTGGATCTCTGTGTACAGGTAGCAATCTAACCACTCTTATTTTGTTAGTCATGGATTCCTGCTTTCCTGTGCCGCAAACTCGTGAATTCTCTTGTCCAACCAACATTCAATTTCCTTCTTAGTTGTATTCCAATGATATGACATCAGACATCTCTATGCAGATTCTGGTCCCCGCAACGAAACCATTTGTTGGCTTGATGGGGCTTGACCCAGGTTCAGCTTAATTATCCAAACAAATCCCTATACTACTGGCACTTTCGGCAATAGCCCACGTAGCGCGGACTGAGGTCTCACCCGAAGCAGTATGGGGGGATGCTAGAACCAAGTTTCCGCACCCGAGAGATGTTTAAGGGGTTGATTTAATCCAACTGTGAATAGCTTTGCATAGGTCACTTCGCACACTGTCCTGACCTGAGAGACCTTCACAACCTGTTACAATCACCTTTGCACACCCCTAACCAAGGGCTGAGACTCTTTCGCGCTGCTAAGGAAATGATATGTGCTATTTCCCCAAGTTACACCGAAGATCTTACTTATCTTCTTATAATAGTTAGTTATCTTTGCGTAAACAGATACTTTATCTTATATTCACTTTATCAACAGATTCATATAAGTTCGCACATCATATAAACAATAGAAATGCAATTTATATATGATACTTTCAATGCACAAAACAGGAAAAAGATACAAAGAAATGATATGGAACTTCTTCTTTACTACTTCTTCAATCGGTTATAGAATCGACTCACCTTGTGCACTCAACTATAGGGGTCTGTGCACTTAGCTGCAGACTACTAGGCCTCTGTGCACACAACTACAAAGCCTTCTCCTACTCTATGACCCAAGTCTCGAATCTACACTTAGACAGGACTAAATTCTTCATCCTTCATTCATTACTATTCCTTTCTCACAATTTAAAGCATCACTCTATTTAGACAATCCCATGGTCCGCGGACGATGGGTAGAACTCTTAAGCCGACATTACATTACAAAGATGAGGGTAGACAACCCTATGACTCATTTACAATCTCGTGCTCTGTGCCCATAAAACGTGGAGTCTTTACATCAGATTTGGTCAAAATATGGGTTTTAAGCCACAAAACTTACCTTGGGGGATCCCGTGCCAAAAACATATGGTATTCACCCAGGGAAATAAAGCCTAGGGAAATAAACACCCTTAGTATTTTCTAGTAGTTTTGTTAAAATTGGCAACCAGGGAAAAAATTCATGTGGATCATATTATTCATGGCTGATAATATTTTTATTAGATTCCTCTCGTCGAGAGGTGTAGGATTGATATAAATATCGTCCGATTCCAATAAGTATTCATGGAGATATGAATTTATTTTGATTATGGAATTATTATCAAGCCGACCTACAACTCATGTAGGTTCAGAAGCCCAACAGTCACATCTATTCAAACACCAACGTTGTGTATAAATACAAGAGGAATTTTCGTCATTTAGACTCACTCATCTCATCACATCTCTCTCTCTCTACTGCACAGAAAAGAGTCTCTTCTCTACTACGCAGAAAAGGGTCTCTTTCTCACACATGTGAAGCCGGAAGCTGTTGAACCTAAAGCTGCAACTGTAGATCCAAAGTTTGACCAGCGTTGAACATCAAATCTCCTCCTTAGGACTGCGCTGTAGGTCCATCTGGATCTCCTCTGAAAGCCGCAACTTTTGGTGGTGGAATCAAGTCAATCCGATGGACAGTTTGCAAGATATTGACTGCCCTAGTTTGAAGGAAGCTGCTGAAACTGAAGCTGCAACTGCAGAAGTAAAGCTTGACTTGCGTGGACTAGAAGATCTCCTCATCTAAACTGCACTGTAGGTTCATCTGAACCTCCTCTAGAAGCTGCAACTTTTGGTGGTGGAATCATTCCGATCCGACGGTCGGTTTGTGAGATATCGTCTGCCCTATTTTGATGATGAAGCCACTAATGCTGATGCTGCTGATCTAGGGTTTTCTACTGCTGATATAAATCAGATTTATTGCACTATTTCTCTCTTCTGAATTATTGAAGATAAAAGAAGTTTTGATCAAAGGGTTTCCCCACACATTGTGGGGTTTGTCCCTGGCTAGCCACCATATCTTGTGTCTCTTGTCTTGGCTTGTTTTATGTCGATCATTTAATGTTCTATCTGCACTTTACTTTATGTACATGTGATTGCTAATCTAAAATAACAAGAAAAGAAGTAAACTGTTATAAGCATAGAACTTACCATAACTTAACATGGTATCAGAGCTGAGGTGAAGACAAAGCCTGAGCAAGAGCAAGAGCAATCACAGAAGAGAAGATTGGCGAGGCTATCCTAAAAGAACTATGGGGTCCGCAACACTCTTCTGAAGCAAGCTCCATGAGAAAGCTGACTATCACAGATGGAAGATGTCTATTGACCTAACCCTAGAAGATCAAGAAGTGTTGGACCATGTAAGAGGCAATATTGTTGAGCCTCCATCAAATGCATCTACTGCTGCCAGGTACAAATGGAAAACTAGAGAAGTCGAAACAAAGAAGATCATCCAGGACTCTATCGACAAGCACTTGGTGGCCTACATCTCTGACATGAACACCTTCAAGGAAATCTACTATAGACTGGAGAGTTTATTTAAAGTTAATGATGCAAATCAAGTTTTGTTTCTTAGAAATAAGCTGAGAGAAATCAAGAAGGGTAAAGATGAGAGTATGAAAGCATAGTTCTTAAGAATAATTGTGATCAAGAACAATCTCCTATCTATTGAGAAGGATATTACTGACATGGAAATGGCACTCACGACTCTTGAAGGATTACCATCTGAATGGTATGTGTTCAGGACTACTCTTCTGAACAATAATGTAATTCCTGGTTTCGAGGAATTAATGGCTAGATGCATTCAAGAAGAAACAAGGGAAGAAGAGCAAGAAATGCCCATGCCTAAAGGTCCTCCTGCTGCCTTTTCTTCTCATGCTAAGAAAAGAAATAATTCCAGGACTAAATCAAAAGGAAAGGATGGACCTAAGGGTGGAAGAAAATGATGATGTTACATCTGCGATAAAGCAGGCCACTATGCAAGGGAGTGCCCTGATAGAAATGACTCACACCAGGATGATGATAAAAAATCCCTCTGATGGAAATCAAAGGAATGATAAATTCAATAGCAAAGGTAAGAGGAGAGCTGGGAATCGAGGAAGAGGACAACGATTCAAGAAGGCTAGAAATTCCAAGATGTATTAAAATGCACCTGACCTCAAAAAAAACCTAGTGTCCATCTCGGAAATGGAAGACAAAGGCTACAAGGTAACCTTCACCGATGGCAAGGTACCTATATGGAAAAATAATGTTAAAGAAGCCTTTACTCTTGGGTTTAGTTTTGATTCATTATATCAAGTCGATGGAAGTCCACTAGGTGTCATATCTTATGACACATCTCTTCAGTCTAAACTTTGTTATAGGAGGTTTGCCCACCTTCATTATAAATCTCTACTCAGTGTAAGACAAATGGTGACAGGGACGCTCAAATTCCGAGTAGAGAAAGAAGATGTATGTCCAGGATGTGCCAAAGGAAAGCTCAAAAGGGGACCATTCCCCTCAAGTCAAAGCAAGACCTCCGATAAATTACAGTTGGTTCACTCAGGCATATCTTAGGTTGGCATTAAGAGGGAGACTACTACACCACATACTCCTGAGCAAAATGGTGTGGTGGGAAGGAAGAACTGTACAATTGTGGAAGCTGTCCGGGCCATGCTACATGATCTAAGACTTCCAAAGTTTCTATGGGCTGAAACTACAAACACTGCCGTATATGTACAAAATCAATGCCCTCACTAAGCATTGGGTTCCAAGGCTCCTGAAGAAATGTTCACCGGTAAGAAACCTGATGTTTCTCATTTTTTTTGGAAGCCCTACTTTCATGTGTCGAAAGAGAAAATAAATAATTTGGGTGCATTTGGAAAGAAAGGAATTTTCGTGGGCTATGGTGAAAAAACTAAAGGCTATAGAATCTATGTAGTTGGTCAAATGGAAGTCGTGATTAGTCATGATGTCACCTTTGATGAAGATATGGTTCTTAGCAAGGTGGACAATCTTCCGACTTTGAGGAGCTCTCAAGAAGCCAACACCAAGGAACTGAAAGAAAAAGATGATATAATAATGCTTGATGTGGAGGAGCCCATGGATCCTATTTATCCACCAGAGCCTCCCTCTTCTAGGAAGAGGCCTTCATGGCTTAGGGGGATACTTGATGATGCTGAAGGACATGCTGCACCCCGAGGAACCTTCTGTGAAAGTAAGAAACTTAACAGGTATCATGGATACCTGACCATCATGAGCACGATTATACAAAATGAGCCTCCATCATTCTCAGATGCTGTCAAGCATCAAGTATGGAAGGATGTTATGACCAAAGAATATGATTCTATTATGAAGAATGATGTCTGGGAACTAGTTCCCAGACCCTAGGATAAGACAGTTGTCACGTCAAGAAGGGCTTTACAAGATAAATCATGCAGCAGATGGAAGTACGGAAAAGTATAAGGCTCGTTTTTTGCTCGTGGTTTCTCCCAGAAGGAAGGTATAGACTGTGATGAGATATTTGCACCTGTTGCCAGATATATGACCATCCACTCGATCATAGCTCTTGCATCTTCACAAGGATGGAACCTACATCAGATGGATGTCAAGACCACGTTCTTTCATGGTTCAATCAAAGAAGAGGTCTACATGGAGCAACCCGAAGGATTTGAGATTTATGATCGAAAATATCACGTATGCAGGTTGAAGAAGGCTCTCTATGGGCTGAAGCAAGCACCCCGAGCATGGTATGAAAGGATCGATAGCTACTTGATGAAGTTGGGATTCACTAGGAGTGAAGCCGATCCTAACCTTTACTTTAACGTTGACGATGAAAAACCTCTCAGACTGGTGCTATACGTGGATGACCTCTTTCTAACAGGTGCATATCCTCTCATTCACAAATGTAAGAGGGAGTTGGCTTCTGAATTTGAAATGAAGAACCAAGGACTTGAAGTGTGGCAGAAGCTAAGGAAAATTTTCCTATCTCAAGGAAAATATGTGTTGAAGATTCTGAAAAGATTTGGTATGATGGATTGCAAGCCTATGACTACCTCGAGGATCTTAACTTTCAGAAGTTATATGGTAGTGATGTTGGACCAGATTTGGGAAATGCCTTTGAGTTTCAAAAACTCATTTGCGTTGATGTTCTTGGTGAATCTCCCTTCGAAAATATGTTTTGCAGTTAGCATTATGAGTTCATATTTGGTTGAGGCTCACTAGATTGGTGTCAAGAATCTTCTGAGATGTCTTCAGGAAACAATCTCTCATGGATTGAGATACACTGTCGGAAATATGAAAATGCATTATTATTCAAATGCTGATTAGGCAGGTAGTGTGGAGGATCACTGTAGCACTTTTTAGTGTTGTTTCTCTTTGGATTCTACTTAGATTTAATGGATGAGCAGGAAGCAGAAGTTGGTTGCCATAAGCGTCGCCGAGACTAGATACATATCTATGAGTATGAACTCGTATGAAGCTGCCTGGTTGAGGAAGCTCTTCAATGAGCTGTTTGAACACATACCACTGTGATTCTCTGTAACAACCAGAGGTGGGATTCGATTATTGAGGAATCCCGTATTCATTGATTGCTCCAGCAGATAGACATCATCTAGGATATGGTAAGTCGATGAGCAAGGAGGCTCCATCGCATTAAGATGTTGTACAGACCGATACACCTTGTCAAAGCCCCGAGGAAAGATATAATCTGTGATTTTCCCAAACGACTTGGAGTTGTCAAGAAACCCTTGTACAAGGGTCCTGCATGTTGCATACATTGAGCTCTGGGAGCTCTAAGGGCTTGCGGTTCTTACTGGAGCAAGATACGACCACAGGGTGACTTACCCTCTCTTGGTGGTGCGCACTGGAACAAGATGATTCGTTGTCTTGTGGGACAGGATGATTCACTCTCTTGTGGAACAGGATGATTTGCTCTCCTGTGTAGCAGGATGATGTGTTCTCCTGTGAGGCCTGGATTGATGTGTTCTCCATGGCAATTGTAGAAGGATTGATGTGTTCTCCTGTGAGGCCTAGATTGATGTGTTCCAAGGATAATTTTAGGGGCGAATGTTCGCCCTTTGGCGAAATTAAGGGGTTTTAAATTTTTAGTGGGCGAATATTTTGTATCATAGTACATTTTTACAAATCACCTCAAATAGCCCACCTTATATAAAGGGAGAGGGTAAAAAAGGTAAATTTAGCCCTTGAAATTAGGAGTTACAACCTTCCATTCGCCCATTTTGAAGAATAGGTTTTATTTAAGTGAACCCATTCGCCCATTTTCAAGAATAGGTTTTATTTCAGTGAATCCTATGGGCCAAATACCATATTTATAAAATATATATGGTAAATTAATAAAAAAATAAATAAATGAGAGGTATGGTAAATAAATAAAACCTTTTTTATATTTACTCCATAATTCACCTTATATAC
>APFE030262217.1:0-20593 GCA_000404065.3 Pinus taeda
TCTTGAGGTACTGCAAAATTTCCCTTCCCAAAAGCAGGCTTTGTTATCAGCAATAGGTGGGATTGACCCAACGGATTCCAATCTTGTATCTTTTAATCACAAAGGATACGACCCTCAGTTACCAGCTCAACTAGCTTTCCTCATTCAAGTGAAAGCCCTCAACAAGACTGGTCATAGAACAATTATTGATGAGGGGGCATCCACATGTATCATGTCAATGAGTTTCTGGAAAACTCTAGGGTCCCCATCCTTGTCACGATCGTCCATGACGTTAAAAGCATTTGATGGATGAACATACACCCCGTATGGAATATTAAGTAACTTGCAAGTCGAACTGGGGGGAAAAATGGTAGAAATCGATGTTGAAGTCATCGACGAAAACCTTGATTACAACATCCTACTGGGAAGACCCTAGATATATGCCAAGGCAGCGATTGTGTCGACCTACTTTAGGAAAATTGCATTTCCTTCCCAAGGAGGAATTACAATCATTGACCAACAAACTTTTCTCCCCAACAGTTTGCAAGTTACGAGAAGCATTCTGATGATCCATGGAAGCCCTAGCACGCTTCACAATATCGGAGTAGGCCTACTAAAAGACCCCACATTAATGGGAACTTTTACCCTACTGCCTCCAACAAATTTGGCGGAAGTGGCTAATGTAGGAACCTACAATATGATATCTTCCATTCAAAAGATGTCAGAAAACGATGTTAAAATGGATCATCTACAAGTTTTGCCTCTAACCCCACTGGAAATATTATAGCAATCAATGTTCTCAGCATGGGAGGCAAACCCGCATCAACGCTCATCAAGCGTTTGGATAGATAGGTCTAAGGAATATGGCACCCCTTTAGGCAAGTACACTCTACAGACGAAGGAATCATTCAATCGATGATGATTGATGGGGCACCATGGGAATATTACCACCATCGTTCCCATATTCTGAACTCGAAAGAAGATAATTCTGGTAACCTATACCATCCTTCAGTATTTCACTTTCTGGAAAACACTGTAAATACGGTGGATTTGGAGAGAAACCTATCCAATATCGAAGAGACTACTGCAATAAATATCTCAACCAAAACAGATGTTGTAGAGAATATTCATATTGGAAAATCTCAGAATTGGAAATATATAGCACTCTCTTTCGCGATTTTAGAGATGTCTTTGCTTGGTCATATGATGAAATGCCAGGTATTGACTCGAGCATAGTTGAACATGAAATTAAGATGTATCCAGATGTCAAACTGGTACGACAGCGGCTACGACAGGTGCACCCCAAGAAAGTCGTTGCCATCAACATGGAAGTTGAAAAACTCCTCCATGCTGGTTTCATTTACCCCATTCCTCTGACCGATTGGGTATCGAATATTGTTCCTGTGATGAAAAAACAAGGAACGATTAGAGTGTGCATCGATTACAGGGATGTAAATCAAGCTTGTCAAAAAGACAACTACCCTACACCCTTTATTGACCAAATAATTGACGAATGTGTCGGATGCGAAATATTTTCATTTATGGATGGATTTTATGGGTATAATCAAATAAATATCCGCCCACAGGACCATTCAATGACTGCATTCATTTGTCTGTGGGGCACATTCGCATATCACAAGCTACCCTTTGGTTTGAAGAACGCAGGGGCAATTTTTCAGAGAGCAATGAACTATCCTTTACATCAAAAGCATTGTTCAACCATATCTCGATGATCTCCCAGCTCATCCACGAAAGTGGACCGATCATCTGCGCCATTTGAGAGCGATATTTCTATGTTGCCGACACTACAAGATACGACTCAATCCACACAAATGCATATTTTGTGTCAGTTCTAGTCGTTTACTTGGCTTCGTGGTCTCAAAGGATGGGATTCTCCTTGACCCATGCAAGGTTCAGGCAATCATCGACTTGCCTCCACCTTCAAACTTGCTTCAGATTCAGAAACTCCAAGGGAAAGCAAATTTCCTTAGGAGGTTCATTCCAAATTACGCCGAACTAGCTAAAGTTTATACTCGTCTATTGAAAAAAGAAGTACCCTTCATTTAGGATCAAGTCGTGCAAGCTTCCTTTGATGTTTTAAAGCAATCTCTAATACAAGCGTCATTAATGTATGCTCCTGATTATCAAAAAGACTTTAACCTGTATCTGGCTGCAGCAGATACAACCATAGCAATGGTTTTAGTTCAATAAGACAATGGAATTGAACATCCTATATATTATTTAAGCTGAAACTTAAATGATACGGAAATGAAATACTCTTACATTGAAAAGCTCGCCCTCGCAGCTGTTCAAGCGATACATAGATTTCGACACTACGTCCTCTTCAAAAAAACTACCATTTTATCATATTGCAACCCCATGACTTATATATTGTCGCGATAGTTGCTAGGGGGCAAATATTCAAAATGGATAGCAATTCTATAAGAGTTTGATCTGGAATTCAAAAAATCCAAATCAAAGAAAGTTCTGGTATTCACGGAGTTACTATGTGATCTCCCATCGTCGTCCAACGATGCAACATCCGAAGAAGCAATCGTGGATGAGAATTTGTTTCTGATATCTTCAAGCGATCTGTGGTACGGAGATATAATCATCTATCTCCAGACACAAACATATAGGCCTAATACCTCACACTTCGAACAACGACGTATTCGATACCAAGAAAAAGACTACGTGATCGTCGGTGATACCCTTTACCGTCGTGGTATCAATACAATTTTGCGGAGGTGCCTCACCCATGAGGAGGCCGCAAAAGTCCTAAATGATTGTCATTCAGGCGCATGTGGGGGCCATCAATCTGGTTATGCTACGGCGCAAAAAAAAATTGTGAGCAAGATACTTCTGGCCAACAATGTTCAAAGATTGCATAACCGCAGTTAGAAGTTGTCATGCTTGCCAAATTTTCGATAGCAAAACCAGAAGACCACCCGCACCACTGCAACCAGTAGTAGCTGTTGGGCCATTTGCCAAATGGGGCATATATTTCATGACATGTAACCCCACCTCGGCCGGGGGGCACGGGTATATCATAGTCGCAGTAGACTATTTTACCAAATGGGCCGAGGTGATGCCTACATTAAACAACAATGATGAACGGTTGCCCTTTTCTTTGTTAATCATGTAGTCTCTAGATTTGGCGTTCCACAGGCCATAGTCACAAATCATGGATCACATTTTCGCAATCACATGATGGTTGAGCTAGCTGCCAAATTAGGACTGTCCCACGACAACTCTACTCCGTATTATCCGCAAGCTAACGGATAGGTTGAGGCGATCAACAAGGTCCTAAAGCGCGTGCTGCAAAGGATGATCGGAGTCCACAAATGGGATTGGCACCTGATCCTATACTCGGCCTTGTGGGCATACCGGACATTGGTAAGAAATGCGACCGGGTTCACACCTTTTCAACTTGTGTATGGTCTGGAAGCAATCTTACCTGTTCAATGTGAAATCTCGTCCCTCAAACTCACAATCGACCTTCTCCCTGCAACCTCAAAAGAAAAGGCTCGTTTCTTGGAACTAATCCAATTGGATGAGACCCATCGTGATGCAGCTTTGGCTAACAAAGGTCATAAGAAACAAGTTAAAGCACAGTTCGACAAAAATGTCAAACCTCACGTCTTCTTAGAAGGTGACCTGGTCTTACTTTACGACAAGGAATCTGACAAGTTGGGAGCAGGGAAATTCAAATCGTTATGGATAGGTCCTTATATTATTAAACGTGTATTAGCAAAAGGAGCCTATGAGTTGATGGACTATGATGGGATTCCACTGGCGCAACCTCGTAACGGGTTATACCTCAAGGTTACTATGCCTAATTCCGCGTAGTAATCCTCATGCTTTTGTTACATTTTTGTTTTCGCCAAGAGCATTTATTTTGGTTAGGTAATCCACTTTTTTCATTCGTTACAGATGTTGAACCTATTGGAATCATTCGTTGGATATGCCAACGGAGCAAGTCGTAGTTCGCGGAACCTGTCTTCTACGGCATGGGACATTTTCAATCCCAGCAGCGAGTTAGTAAGTTTCAGAGGGGTATGTATTGGTTGGTTGACAAACAATATCGCTGAATATAGTGCATTGATAGAACTCCTCTATGATGCCATCACACATGGCATATGCCAACTTGTCGTCAGGCTAGACTCACAGCTCATCATTCTACACCTCACCAGCATTTATTCCGTACAGAATCCAGCTATCTATCACATGTTCCTAAGAGTCAGAATTTGGAAAGACAGTTTGATTTCATCCAATATCAACATATTTCCAGAAGTTTAAACACATTAACAAACTCATTGGCAAATTATGTGTTAGATAGACATTTGCGACATTTATAAAAAGAAGCATCACATCAATATATGCAACAGGATCATGTAACTTAACTAAATTAAAGCTCCGAAAATCAAAAATATATTCATAACTGTTTATAGTTTATACATAATGTTCTGCAACCAAGACAAAATCGGTCAAATGACCCAAAACTCAAAATGCTAGGGGGCACCCTAGTCTAATGATGCTGGTGATAACAAGTCAACCCCTGGGCAATCATGCATAAAAGCCTAGTCCATCGACTCGGCACTCCAGTAGTATGTCGCTACAACCGCAGAGGCAGCTCGTCGGTCCTCACATCTAAGATACCAAGGGTAAGACCCTCGATCTGGTCCTGTAGTGCTGAAAGAGTCTCGACCACATCAAGGTCACAAAGGATGGCCCTCCCAACGACCTCTCCTACTGGAGCGGCCGCTGGGTCTCTGCGATGTACTGCCGGTCGAACTAGTCCAATATCTACATGAGCACATGAGTTTTGATTAGTCTTGGTCAAGAAGACATAAGAACATTATAAAGAACAATGGATAGAGATATGGTCAAAAGATTTACCCATAGCGCCCCACTGCTCGCCAGCCGGCAACACCAAATCCAGGTCACCCTGGAAATCCATGTCATCATATGGGAACCTGGCATAAACCATCTCCTGATGATCAAACCACTCGAAGAAAGTATCAGAAAAAGAAGTTTTGGGCTAGCCAGCATGCCGAGACATGAGGTCAACCCATCTCTGCATCCGTGGTTCAGTCGGTGGAGGTAGGCCAAGTGAAATGCACTGTGGCTGCATCAGTGGGATTCTCTCCAAAGCGAAAGTGGTCAAAATAGAACCATAGCCGAAGTTCTTGGATCTTCCGCTTTTCACCTTGGTCAATTGTTCGTTCATCACAGAGAGTACTGCATAACACCAGTTGAACACCTTCAGTTCAAGGCATTCCAAAGCATACTACATGTAAGACATGTTAGTTATGTGAAGAGCAGAACTACCAGCTAGTCTAGAAAAAGTGAATAGAATGGTCCGCAAGGGCCAGTCAGTGAGATCTCAAATATTAATCTTGCCATCTGTACTCAGCTGAGATCCCTCTCTGCAGTGTTGGCGAATGTACTCCCTCATGGACTCACCCCCATGAGCGGAGCCTAATAATGAGAGAGGGGCACCATGTCTCGATAAACTGGTCAGAAAATAGATGTCCACGATAGTCAAGGGGATCAATTTGCCCCTAATCTGGAACACCTGGTTGATAGGATCCCAGGCATTGAGGAAATATTGCAACAAAATGATTTTTTGCCTCATGCTAGAGATATAAAAAAACTTCATCAAGCCACAGTTCCACAATGTAGCTACTATGCCCGGATCATGTAAAGAAACAACATCCTCTTCTTCATGCTCGTGTTCTCGCCATGTAACAACCATTTTTGCCCTGATGAATCTCTGAAAAACAAGCAAGAGAAGAGTCAGGATCTTCATTTGGTAAAAAAACAGGCAAAAATCTATGAGAAAAATTGTGCAAAAAGTTTCCTCCTTGTGCCCATTGCACCCCAATAAGTCTACTGGGAGCGATGCATACTGACTAGTCAGTGAGAAGTCCAGTATGCATCGCACCTTTCGATTAAGGAAGGGTGCGATGGTGCCAAGGCAAGTTCTTCAAACCCCAGAGGCTCAGCAGAGCAAGGAAACAAGCTCAGAATTCAAAAAGAAAAGAATGCAATTAAAGAGCACAAGTTTAGCTCCTACCTGGTCCAAGCAGCATCAGGAATCATCCACAGAATCTCTCAGAATTAGCTGGTGAAAATTGAAGGGGAAAAGCACCTCCAGAGCTCCAACAAACCAAATTCAAATGAAATGGTAAAATGTGAGGTAAAAGTCACTTTTATTTACCATGCACGTAATTCGAGTAAAATATTAGTGTTCTTGACTCATTTATCAAGCATATGTTTTCATTTCTAATCGGTTTGATGAAGCAAATGAACAGGTAGTACAATCTTTGAAAGAACAAAATGCTAATGGTGAATCAAAGACACAATGACCATTATCACGAGCAGTTTTAGCACATAGTTCAAGCTCGTTAAAAAATAAACATAAGTCATGAGCAAATGTTTCCCCCAACATTTAAGCTGATTAAAAAATGAACTGGTAAATAACCATTGTGAATTCCTTATCGCCACCCTTTGAGCCTTGGTCGTGTTCTCATCATCACCTCCACTCTGTTTTTAACCGATCATTCACCCCCATATGATTGTTTACCCCTTCGAGGAACATCTGCGAAGAGTGATTCTATTAGCCATCCTTGTGACACTATCGTGATTGGAGAATTCCAAACCTTACCTGGAATCAGCTGCTACCCAAAATCATTACTCGTTCCTCGAAAACGAGTCCCGTTTAAGCTCTTTTCAACTGACTCGTAAAATATGAAAAGATTTCCAAGCGATTGGCCTCTCCGGCTCGTTAAAGTCATCGGAAGTGCTATCCCTCCTCTAGATTTTAATCTTTTTAGATTTGAGGGATTATTACACAAAAAGATCGAGCGCTTGTCTTGTTCGGCTCGTTAAAACTATCGAAAATTCATCCCTTTCATATTATTTTACGCTTTTTCAGACTTAAGGGATTACATGATGAAAAAAAATCGTTGGAGTCTCCTTTCCGTTCCTTTCAGACTCTCTAAAATTGAAAGGCATCGAGTTATCTTTGTCGTTAAACTCGTTAAAACCGAATAGCGACAAACTCGTCCAAATGGACGAGAACGAGTTTCACTGTCGCTAAGCTCACCAAAATATAGCGACAGGTTCGCCCGAAGGGCGGATTATAGAACAAGCATATGTTATCCTCCTCAAGCTTGACAAAAATAAAGAGGTACTGGTCAGTGACTGGGGAAAATTGCGAAGAAAACTTGAAGAAACTTTATTGGTAGCAAGTCGCTCTTGAACATGACACTTTCCTTCTGCATCCATGCCGGGTTGGGTTGTTCCGTTCACTGGTCATCACCATTGGTCCGTCACACCATCCATATTTGGGGTTAACTCTACCAATCCATCGTCAGTGTCACCGATATGTTCAAGAGAAGTCATTCAGACAATTCACCTGTGTCTCACCCACTGCAATACATTCATGCCTCATTCCTTCATGACTGTCACCCTGAACCCTGTATCGTCAGATTGTTTTCACCTCCAAAATCATTTGCTTCATCCCATGTCGTTGATGTGGGATTCATTAAGGCCCTCCTACAACGGGTCGCTTCTTGTCGACATCAGCTCATTATCCAAGAAGTTGACTTAGGAACAACCCTTTCAGTACTTTGAAGCTTGCATGCCTCAATGGAAAGTTTCTCACTTTCAGTGACAGGTTTACATCAATGGCCTTCGACTGAGAGATTTTACGTAGTGTTCGACGCCAAGTCCTTTTCACACCACGTGAATTGTACTGTAGTACCTTGAGGGTCATGTCCATTATTGGTGATTCCTCTCGCGCCTGTTAACAACTTACATCATTGGCTGGTAATCAGGCGATGTCTTTCAATGTTCCACTCCAGAAAATTTTTCATGTGGATCGACTTGTACTCTTAGTGAAGATTGAATGAGTTTTGAAGACCCTGGATCTAGTTTCATCCATCCGGGCTGCGATATATTCAAGAATATAAAAACATCAAGTGTACATCATTGCCAAACAGATGATCATCCAAATTAAAGGATGGTGTGTCCATATCATCAGTCTGTCACACAGACGGTTGTCTGTCCTATGTACATGAAAATGAATTTATAAAGCTGAGCATGGGAATGCCCGCCTCAGCTAGATCATGAAAAAAAGTTGTCAAAATAATGTATTGTATTGTATATTATTACAGGTCGCCTCCCAGCTCGGAAAAACTTCAGATCCTCATAGTAAAGCATCTCACCCGACATCAGAAAGATTAACGACCTCATGCTTTAGGGGGCAACTGTTATAGACATTTTTGGGCACTTAAACCCCAATCATAAATGTCCATAAACTGAGGGCTCCTAAGTCCCTAAAAGTGTTGCTTCACTACCTAAAGGAGCAAGGTCAACTTATTACATCATCTCCAAGAAGTTCTCCACTGAAAACTACTCATAAATGGTCAAAACTGGACCATACTAAAAGCTCAATGCAGAGGGTGCAATGCATATCATCTTCCCAGTGTACAAGGTGCGATGCATACTGAATTGCTCCTCTGTAGGGTGCGATGGTCGGGAATGGACAAATGGCAGGGACAAAATGCGAGGTGGAAGACCATAGAATCTTCCAGAAGCTTCCCCTCTAACACTTGCCTCTCTGTTTTCGACCAGGGATGAGTAAGAGATCATCATTCTCCAAGTGGAAGCAGGAACTATCAGAGAGAGAACACTAATCAAGATCTCAGAAGATGACTCACCTCTCTGTAATCATCTATATATGGATCCCTCATCATAGAGATCCAAAGGCGAGAATTTTGTATCTTATAGAGAAGTGTTGTTGGTTTTCTGGTGTACATTCATAGTTTTGGGTGATCTAAGCTTTGCTCTAGGTGAATAAGGGCTTCCTAGCTGGAGGATGATGCTGGGTCAGAGTATATGGTTGTAATCCTCTTGCTACTTTTCATCTTAATAAAGCTATTATTGTTTTCTTCCATATTCTTGTGTACTTGTTTATATATGCATTTATATGGTTAACACACATCTGATCCTGTGTTATTTATGGATATAGATCTTTGTTTCCTCGATAGTAGTATGTTGCTGTGATTCCACTGGTTCTCTTTGAAGCTGGGTAGAAGAAGAAGAAGCAACGAAGCTCTATCAAGAAGGAGAGGAAATCAAGTGCAAGACTCAGGTTGGTCTGCTTGGTTCTCCTCTTGTTTATTTCCATAAAAGAAAACAACAGTAGACTTTACTTTTTTGTTTCTAAGATAGACACCCATCTTAGTGGGAATAACATCATCCGAGTGGACACTATTCACGCAAGGAATGTCTCATCGATCTCTAGTCCGTCCACCTGATGAGCGCGAGTAATTCAGGAGGATGTTACTGAAACCCAGGGGGCATGCACCCTGGTCTGTTTCGGCAAGGAAACCTTGGGTATAGATTTGGTTTCCGCGAAGGATATATGACTAGTCTGACGAACCCCTCCTCACAGGAAAATGGGATCAGGCTGGAATAAGATACCTTCATTAAAGTTATATGAGTGGAATGCGTCTACGCCACTCACCTTTGTCTGTTTCGATAGACATCACCAAGAAAGCATTTTATCTGCTATGCAGATGAAACTTTCTTGGTAACCTGGAAGTTTTTTGCTATACCTGGGGGCATGCAAACCTTTCCGCATGCAAGTGAAGAGCGGCTATTTATTTTTTAAATTTGTAGGACGTCTAACCTTTTAAACCCGTAGGCTAGTCGTTTCCTAACTTTCATAAAGAAAGGATCCATGGAAAAGCTTGATAGATGTAAGCCACTTCAAAATAGCATCTCGAATGAGACATTGTTATCATACGATTGGCGAGCAATGTTACCGCAGGGTTCAAGCTCGTTAAAAAATAAACCCTCCATGAGCAATTTTAGCGCATAGTTCAAGCTCGTTAAAAAATAAACATAAGTCATGAGCAAATGTTTCCCCCAGCGTTTAAGCTCATTAAAAAATGAACCGGTAAATAACCATTGTGAATGCCTTATCACCAGCTTTTTGGCCTTGGTCGTGTTCTCGCCATCACCTCCACTCTGTTTTTAGCCGATCATTCACCCCCATATGATTGTTTACCCCTTCAAGGAACATCTGCGAAGAGTGATTCTATTAGCCATCCTTGTGACACTTCCGTGATTGGAAAATTCCAATCTTACCTAGAATCAACTACTACCCGAAACCATCATTCGTTCCTCGAAAATGAGTCTTCTTTAAGCTCTTTTCACCTGACTCGTAAAATATGAAAAGATTTCCGAGCGATTGGCCTCTCCGACTCGTTAAGGTCATCAGAAGTGCTATCCCTCCTCTAGATTTTAATCTTTTTTGGACCTGAGGGATTATTACACAAAAAGATCGAGCGCTTGTCTTGTTCAGCTCGTTAAAACTATCAAAAATTCATCCCTTTTGTATTATTTTACGCTTTTTCAGACTTAAGGGATTATATGACGAAAAATAATCATTGGAGTCTCCTTTCTGTTTCTTTCAGACTCTCTAAAATTGAAAGGGACCGAGTTATCTTTGTCGTTAAACTCGTTAAAACCTAATAGCGACAAACTCGTCCAAATGGAAGAGAACGAGTTTCACTGTCGCTAGGCTCGCTAAAATATAGCGACAGGTTCTCTCGGAGGGTGGATTATAGAACAAGCATATGTTATCCTCCTTAAGCTTGACAAAAATAAAGAGGTACTGGTCAACAATGACTGGGGAAAATTAGGAAGAAAACTTGAAGAAATTTTATTGGTAGCAAGTCGCTCTTAAAAATGACACTTTCCTTCCGCATGCATGCCGGGTTGGGTTGTTCCGTTCACTGGTTATCACCATTGGTCCGTCACACCATCCATCTTTTAGGTTAACGCTACCAATCCATCGTCAGTGTCATTGATATGTTCAAGAGAAGTCATTCAGACAATTCACCTGTGTCTCACCCACTGCAATACATTCATGCCTCATTCCTTCATGACCGCCACCCTTAACCCTATATCGTTAGATTGTTTTCACCTCCAAAATCATTTGCTTCGTTCTGTGTCGTTGATGTGGGATTCATTAAGGCCCTCCTGCGACGGGTCACTTTTTGTCGACGTCATCTCATTATCCAAGAAGTTGGCTTGGGAACAACCCTTTCAGTACTTTGAAGCTTGCATGCCTCAATGGCAAGTTTCTCACTTTTGGTGATAGGTTTACATCAATGGCCTTCGACCGAGAGATTTTACGTGGTGTTCGATGCCAAGTTCTTTTCACACCACGTGAATTGTATTGTAGTACCTTGAGGGTCATTTTCATTATTGGTGATTCCTCTCGCACCTGTTAACAGCTTACTTCATTGGCTGGTAATCAGGCGATGTCTTTCCATGTTCGAATCCAGAACATTTTTCACATGGATCGACTTGTACTCTGAGTGAAGATTGAACGAGTTTTGAAGACCCTGGATCTAGTTTCATCCATTCGAGCTGCGATATATTCAGGAATATAAAAACCTCAAGTGTACATCATTTCCAAACAGATGATCATCCAAATCAAAGGATGGTGTGTCCATATCATCAGTCTGTCACACAGACGGTTGTCTGTCCTATGTACATGAAAATGAATATATAAAGCTGAGCATGGGAATGCCCGCCTCAGCTAAATCATGAAAAAATGTTGTCAAAATAATGTATTGTATTGTATCTTATTACAGGTCGCCTTCCAGCTCGGAAAAACTTCAGATCCTCATAGTAAAGCATTTCACTCGACATCAGAAAGATTAACGACCTCATGCTTTAGGGGGCAACTGTTATAGACGTTTTTGGGCACTTCAACCCCAATCATATATGTCCATAAACTGAGGGCTCCTAAGTCCCTAAAAGTGTTGCTTCACTACCTAAAGGAACAAGGTCAACTGATTACATCATCTCCCAGAAGTTCTCCACTGAAAACTGCTCATAAATGGTCAAAACTAGACCATACTGAAAGCTCAATGTAGAGGGTGCGATGCATATCGCCTTCCCAGTGTACAAGGTGCGATGCATACTGAATTTCTCCTTTGTAGGGTGTGATGGTTGGGAATGGACAAATGGCAGGGACAAAATGCGAGGTGGAAGATCATAGAATCTTCCCCTCTGACACTTGCCTCTCTGTTTTTGACCCGGGATGAGTAAGATATCATCATTCTCCAAGTGGAAGCAGGAACTATCAGAGAGAGGACACTAATCAAGATCCCAGAAGATGACTCACCTCTCTGTAATCATCTATATATGGATCCCTCATCACAAAGATCCAGAGGCTGGAATCTTGTATCTTATAGAGAAGTGTTGTTGGTTTTCTAGTGTAAATTCATAGCGTTGGGTGATCTAAGCTTTGCTTGAGGTGAAGAAGGGCTTCCTAGCTGGAGGATGATGCTAGGTCAGAGCATATGGTTGTAATCCTCTTGCTACTTTTCATTTTAATAAATTTATTCTTATTTTCTTCCATATTCTTGTGTACTTGTTTATATATGCATTTATATTGTTAACGCACATCTGATCCTGTGTTATTTATGGATATAGATATTTGTTTCCTTGATAGTAGTATGTTGTTGTGATTCCACAGGTTCTCTTTGAATTTGGGCAGATGAAGAAGAAGCATCGAAGCTCTATCAATAAGGAGAGGAAATCAAGCGTAAGACTCAGGTTGGTCTTCTTGGTTCTCCTCTTGTCTATTTCCATAAAAGAAAACAACAATAGACTTTGCCTGTTTGTTTCTAAGATATCCACCGATCTTAGTGGGAATAGCAGCATCCGAGTGGAAACTATTCCCGGTAATAGTAATGCGCAATGAAACGATTGGTATTTGTGCATACCTGTTGTGCTATGGGCATATCGAACAACGTGCAAGAAGTTGATGGGCTAGACACCTTTCCAGTTGGTCTATCGCAAGGAAGCTGTCATGCCAATCGAATACATTGTATCGAGTTTGTGAACAACAGTGATGACAGGCATGGTAGACCGCAGGGCTTTGGAAGAGAGGATCGTGCAACTAGAAGAACTTGAGGAGGAACGATTTCTAGCAGGATTCCATCAATAGGTACATAAGCAATGGGAAAAAGCTTGGCATGATCACGATATCAAGATGCGCATGTTCAAAGAAAATGATCTAGTATTATTATATGACAACAAGTTCGAGAAATTCCCTGGAAAGCTCCGAATGCATTGGTTGGGACCCTATGTAGTCAAAGAAGTCACAAATGGAGGCATAGTCTAGCTTAGTAAGATTAATGGAGAACCCTTTCCCGACTGAGTCAATGGCAGTCGCCTGAAGCTCTACACGGGTGGGCTGACCACCTAACTAACCAACCAAAGGATAGTCTCACTGCTCCAAGCAGTTGAAAGAGAGCACGGGATGATAAAGCAGTTTGTGGGGTAGCTGCACGACAACAAGGGTGCGCGTAGAATTGGTATGTCACAAGGACCACGGTTGCGCAAAAGGGGTTGCGTTGTTGCGTGGACAAGCAGAGAGGTGATTGTTGCTGACATTGTTCATGACAAGATGTTTGGGTTGTGGTGAAAAGGAGTGGGTGGCGGGCAATTAAGAGACATGGTATGAGCCAAATCCGGAATGATCTGTCGCAGGCTTAACGTTACAGCACTAGAAAAGGCACGAACCACTGAATTTGAATTTCAAAACACTTATAAATCATTGGGGGGCATCCACCGAACAATCTGTGGTGTCGAGAGAAGTAAACTATTGTACCTTTCCATCAGCATGGAATTGTTCATCATTGATGCTAAGGGAGTAAGACCGGGGGTTGTAATATGGCCAATGGAGATGTAGGACTTTCTTGACAGTATGGTGTGGAGCTATAAAAAGGGTCTCTTTCACCTCTAATTACCTCACATTAATATGTCAATCCAGGAACGTTTTGTTATTTCAAAGAGTGTCTCAGTCTGAGGCTATCATTTGCTAGAGTAATGCTAGTAGCGCAGTGTTCGAAAATACAAGAGTAAATGGATGCTTGTTTATAGCTAACTACTTCAAGAGATTAAAGCACACATTCAGAAAACTAAGAAATTTATCAGTCAAGGGTTCGGTAGCAATAACCCATCCCTTTGTAAACTGATGGAAAAGGAAACCAGAGAACAGATCGTGGATCTGAGAGCCGGACAGTAGATGTCAATGCTCACTACAGCCTGAGATTGTTCTTCACACCAAAATAACAAATGACAAGAAATGAAATGGCAGATAAGAAATGGAACAACAATTAAGAAATAGAACAACAAACCTGAAATGGAACAGTAGTTAAGAAATAGAACAACAAACCTAAAATGGAACAACAGTTAAGAAATTGTAATGGCAACTAAGTCTAACAAGCAGTAACACCTTAGTCTATAAGATCAAATGCACTAATCGTAATCTACAGGAATCAAACGACAATCCTTCACTCTTAAGGGCAGACTGAATAACACACCAAAATGGAACAGCACTGGTTAACGATGAATTATAGAACAACGCTTGAAATCCATATATACACACGGCACACTTTAATAGTAATCTTATCCAGTTATCAATCTCAGTTAGAAAGAGTACGACTGCATTTCAAAATAGAATAGCATTGTTCATAGATCCAACAATCGCAAAGAACATAATTTCCAAGATGAATTCCGTAATTTTAATGAACAAGTGCACAGCACAAAGGGTCTGTAATTAAACAACAACAGTATTCCGTAAATACTAGTAGTATTATATCAAACACCTAAAGGAACAGTGATACGATGCAGAGTCAATACAATAGTTATGTCTTTAGAAACCTTAATAAATTGAGCATAATAGAGCATGTGATGTAAACTTACAAAACACATCAGATTACCAAATAACGTCGATAAGCAAACCACGCATAAACCAAACGTAATAGTACAGGAGCAAGTGTCCTCCAGGGCTGGGCCCTTAGCCTCCAGGGTACACCGCTTGAAGTTATTCCAGACTCAAAGATGAAATAGTAACCAAGTTTGTATTGATGCATAAAGCGGAATTACAATAGATCATTTCTTAACGAGACTCGATGATCAAAGTTTTGATCTTAAAGGAAATTACCTAAAACATAACAAATTCTCCCCTTTCGGGATAATAGTGCTGCCCCTTTTATAATGGTGAAGGTGGAGATATCTAAGTGCAGAAATAGTTAAAGCAACGATCCCTCAGGATTAAGGATCCTAAGGGATTCACCGAACCGTTAGTCCTCAGTCATCTCTTTTCTTTCCTGCGCCGAGCCGATATCTCCACTTCCTTTCTAGGGCTAATGTGCTTTGATTTGCTTTGCCTTGTTTGCATACAGTCTCCCATCAAAGAGACAGTGGTTAACCTGTCCTTGTCCTTTCCTTTGGAACGACAGCTTCTCGTTTTTCCTTCTTTCTGCATAAGGAAATGACAATTGTCAGTGTTTTCGTCTTGCATATTAATCTCACATGTTTTATTACAATTCCTTATCGTTTTCCAAGTTCATGATGCAAAAAGGTTTGTAAGTTCTAATGAAAAGATGCTGAAATAATTACCAAAAAGATACCTTCTTTAGTACTCCACACATCCCCCTGCTTACCCTTTTTCATGCCCTTATGAAAACATTTTAGTTGACATGTAAGGCAGTGAGTGAGTAGGCTGGAGATGGAATCTCATGTGAAGGCCTACAACCATGATGCATAACTAGGTGTTCAAAGAAATGGCCTGTCTGACCCTCAGGCATCTCATACAAGGCTTGGTATCCAGGCGCAGGGTGCCAAATAATTGGACTCCGGAACCTATATCCTAACCAAGATGGCCCTGCCCTCAAAATGACTTTTCCATAGAGGTGCAAGCGGTTGGTGACTAATTTAAAATTTTCATACTTAAATGGTTCTCTGAGCTGGATATTCGGATTAGAGATCTGATACTGAAATTTCGCTGCATCAATGGCAGGGTCTTTGATAGAGAAAAAGTATTCTAATCCCTATTGAATGATTGCCTCATGCATGGGTCCTAATGCTTCAATTACACCTGGAGTCTTCATGAGGTTTCTATGTTTTCTCCACAACTGTACTGGATCCCTAGGCTCAACTCTTATCCACAAATCTAATCTGTTTTCTTGTCTTTGGAAAGCATTATAGGCTTTAAGCCATTTAATTTGATTAACCCCAAACGAAATAAATGTCTGTAATTGGATATCCCCAACAAGAGGGCCAGGGTTTAGCTCGATCTCCTGGTCTAATACAAGGTTATGTAAATAAAACTCACACAGTAGTCTCTGAACTTTTACCTCGTAGTGCTTATAACAGTTTATAAAATCATCAATGGTGTTAATTTGTATGGGAGCACCTACTTTAACAGCCTTTATTTTTAATTGCAAATATCGTTCCATTAAAAACAAGGCATAATTCTTAGCAAGGGCTCTAAATGCTAGGACGTCATTGTATAAAGAACATAAGGTATCCATTTGTTTGATAACTATATCTAACCTACAAGTTACCTTCATGACTTTTTCTTCTTCCCTTCGCCACACTTCAAAGGTCTGGCTTTTGGATAGATTAACATTCCTAAGCTGCTGCTGTAGCTCTTCATACTTTTCTCGAGGGATCGTTTGCTCTATAAGCTTTTCTGTTGCTTGCTGAGCTTGCTTCAAACCCTTTCGTAGGGTTACCATTTTTAGATCTCTTTTCCATGCGGTAGTGGAGGCCGGGAGTTTTACCTGAATTTTCCTATTGCGTTGTTTTTAGTTCATGACTCTTATCACTCCCAAAGGTGGTGTCTCCGTCTGAATTTCCTTATCGAGGGTCAACATATCATCCATTTCTATCTTAACGTGGATATCAATCCATTGCTGTTCCTTTTTAAATGGAACAACAGTCTGTTCCTCAGCATCATTTGGAACAACAGCCTGGTTTTCGACAGGGTTTTGAACAACAGGATGGACTCTGGTCTTCCGCCCATTTGTCTTGAGGGGTTTTACTGGAGTGGTTGCATTTTTCCTTCCCGAAGTCATTTTTACCCTTTTCCTTGCTTTTAGAATCATAATTTGTTGGTGGAGCTAAACTATTATATTCAACAGTCTCTGTTGTTCCTTTCGCAATTCCTTAATTTCTTGAATTTCCTTAAAAGGAACAGCAGGTTGTTCACTGCGGCCTGGACTGTGACTAATTCCCTGATTTTCTCTCTGGGGTGCTTCTTCGTTGCTCTGGGGCAAGAACCCTAACTGGTTCTGTTATTTCTTGGGTGACTTCCTTTTCTGCCCCCCTTTCTTCCGGAATTTCTCTTGGTGTCATCTGGTTAGGAACGAATTGTTCCTGTTCAACATCTCCTGTCATATTTTCATCATGAACACACAGATTCTCTTCTTCTACCTCCTCTGCATGTGATTCTTTAGGTGCATTTCCCTTCTGAGGTTCCTCTTTGGCATGGAGATCTGATGGACTGGAAGATTGGCCATATTCGCCCATATTGGCCAAAACTTTGGCCAATTCATCTTCTCCCAATGGGTCCTGAAATGGGCTACCTTCTTGCTATTCCGTTTCCTCCTCTTGCTTAGATTTCTCAGCTTCTTCTTCCATTTCTCCTTCCTCTTCTTCCGACATTCCTTTCTCATTGTATTCCCCTTCCAATCATGGGGATTTCTCATCTTCTATCTCTACCGGCTGGCTGGTGTTTCCTTGGGGCTTCTCCAACCTCCCTCGTAACCGTGCTAGCCGGACCGATTTCCTTCGTTTTTCTGGATGCTCAGGTGTACTGGTGGCATGTTTACGTTTTGGGGATGGTGTTGTCAATCCTCCATTTATCATGGCAATTAGGTCTTCCCAGCAGCTCTGCTGTTGGGTAAGGCTATGGCTAACTATTAACCGAATCAACCCATGATGACTAACAACTGACTCTACATGCTGTGTCTTTTTTATGCTCTGTGCATCGTCATGAAGTAATGAATTCAAAAATGCAGGTAAATTTATAGAGCATTTTTTCTTTAGTAAAGCTAAGAGTTTAAGATGTCGTGGTCTTACCACGTCTTTTTTGCCTTCACAGATGATGTAGCTTTGAATGGTTTTCTCCAATTCCGCTCACAGCTCTCCTAGTGCTGCTGGCAGAACCCCCTTTCCTATAATTGTAAGGCTTTGGCCTTCCTCCTGGAAGATTTCTATGATCTTTTGCAATCTCTCCTTCTTTAATGTCCATACAGGTCCAGCAGTTAGCAGTCCCGAGACTTCTGCGATTATGTCATCGATGACTGCTATGCGTCTCCTCCTCGCTGTGGAGTGATCCTCTTGCAAGTTCTGCAAGAATTCAATTGCTACAGTATCGTTGGATTATTGTAAGCAGTTGAGATAAGTCAACCACCCTGCTCTTGCCAAGATTTCTCGGGTAGCAGCAGTGATTGTTAACACCTGCGATTCTCTCTGAATCGATCTTCCTCACATGTTTATGGTTTCGCTGTAAACTCTTAATGGAACGGCAGTTGTTCACACTGTTGAAACACAGAGAGGCTGACAGACGAAAGACTCGCTCAAAATCTAATGCTGCAGAGTATACAATGGAAATAGTTTATGAACAAAAAGTCATGCAAAAAAATAAAAAATAGTATACCGTTGAGCCGTGCTATACCCCAGTACACAGTTTCCCGAATAGTGATCTGATACGTAATCCAGGGAATGATGAGGTTAACCTCCCCCCCCCCGCAATGTGATGGGCCGTCCCGACCATCAAATAAAGGAGCGACGCCCGTTCTGAAACAGAGTCCTTAAGGAACAACGTATGGAAATATGCCATGTTTACAAAAGTAGCAAATTACCAAAATCAAGGCATAGAGTTGGATCGCTTAATACGTAAGAGACTGCGGTGATATGATGCGAGGCTAGGGATAGGACATCTGCGATGGATACGGAGTCTCATGCGGTCATTTTCAATTGTTCTGTCATGATTGGTGATAATAGATATTCATGCGTTATATGGTTTGGGAAATAATATATGATTGATTACTAAGGCATAAGAAACAGAAGGGTGCTAATAACTACCTATTGGTGTAAATAATGTGACTTCAATACCATTAACAATGTTCTACTTCCGACAGGTGTCCATAACCTTGGCAGAGTTGTTTATTTCACCGATGGAACCATGATCCTTTGTGTATGATTAGGAAATGTTTGTTGGCATTATGGTTCTGATATGATTTCAGATGTTGTACTTGATGGCAACACCCATGGCATGGCTCTCATTTTGATAAAAATAAAGAAGTACGCAGGAGAACAGTTCAGGAGGTGCGTACCCGCAGGTATGCCATGCAGGGACCGCGTCCAAATACGCGGATTACCCATCCATGAGGTGCATACCCCAGTGCACACATTCCAAGGCAGTTAAGCGCCCACACGTGGGGTTTCTCATGGTATTTAGCCAACAGTATTGGGTTATCATGGTTTTGGTCCGTGGTACTGATTATTTTATTATTATTATTGAGCCCCATGATCCTTGATTTGAGGAAGAGCTTTCCTATATAAAGCAAAGGAGATCATTTGGCTTGGGTATCTTTTGTGTGATTGAATATCTTAAGATCTGATTTATTGGGTTCTTGGTCTTAAAAGATTGATCTATAAAGGAGAAGTTAGAAGCGAATCTGTGAAGGGTAATCTCTGGAGCGCGAGTTCAGATCTGAGCATCTGACTTTATTTCAGCCCTTGGTCGAGGTACGCAAAGGCGCCGAAGGCTCAGTGCGTGGGTACGCAGAGGCACCAAAGGCTTACTGCGTGGGTACGCAGGAGCGCCGAAGGTTCAGTGCGTGGGTACGCAGGGCGACTGTGGTTCAGGTGCGTGCTTTCTGTAGCAGCACGCGACGCGATTATTCTCTTGGGTGCGTACCTACTGTGAAAGTACGCGGCGCGATAGTGCAATTGGGTGCGTACTATACGCAGATCAATGAAAGGAGAAGTGCGTGGGCACGCAGTTCAGCAGAAGAAGATCTGCGGGTATACGCAGTGAGACAGAGGGTGAAGTGCGTAGCAACGCAGGCCAGTAAAAAGAAAGCTGCGTATCTGATTTAAGATCTTCTGTTGGTTGAACTTTTCTATTGATAAGATGTTTTGGTTTCTGTTCTGTTGATCTGGTTACTACAGCTGTCTGTATAAGTTTACATGTACTTGATGTATATGGATCCAGTTTGAAAATTTATGAAAAGTGGTCCTTGAAAAGAAGTAGGGGGTTGTAGCTCCCTTCCAGGAGAGACTGGAAAACGAGAGAGAGTTGCAGCTCTCTGCAGGTTGCAGCCTGCGTACTGGTAAAGGACTGCACCAGTACAAGACCATTGTAAAAGGAGTTTCTAATTTGAAAGAAGATAGAGACATATTGCAGCAGGTGGTTTTCACCCACATTGGGTTTCCACCTTTTATCTGGTGTTCTTTGATGTGACTGTCTGTTTTTCTTGTTCATGCTCATTGTTTTATGGTACTGATATGCAAAAATAATTCAAAGTATAAATAAGGAAGAATTGTTAAAATGACTAGATAATACTGATTCACCCCCCCTCTCAGTATTATTTTCAACAATTTGGTATCAGAGCAGGTCCTTCTAAAGAAGCTTGATCGCTTGAAGGAAGATCTTTCATCATGAGCAACTACGAGAGGGAAGCATCTATCAGGCCACCGGTTTTTGATGGGA
>APFE030262223.1:2581-62713 GCA_000404065.3 Pinus taeda
AAAATTCTAAGGTTCAAGCAGTGGAACATCACATCGAGCATCAACAACAAGTTCTCCAACTCTTAAAGGATAACCTCACGTTGGCACATAATAGAATGAAACAATAGGCAGATCAACATCACAGTGAAAGAAGTTTTGATGTAGGTGACTAGGTATTCCTACGGCTACAACCATATAATCAAATGTCCCTCAAGCAAGCTAAGAAGGATAATAAATTATCACCAAAGTATTATGGTCTGTACAAGGTGTTGCAAAAGATTAGTACTATGGCATACAAATTGGAGCTTCCTGCAGCTTCCCAAGTGCACCCAATTTTCCATGTTTCATGTTTAAAGAAGGTTATACGTGACAAGCTTCGAGTTCAAACAATATTGCCAAAACTTGATGAGGAAGGAAAAATCATATTGGAACTGGAAGTAGTAACAGAAACAAGAACTAGACAACTACGAAATCGATCAATTTTGGAGTATCTCATCAAGTGGAAGAACTTATTCACTGAAGATTTCACATGGGAGGATGATAATTTTATACATAAGCATCCATAACTACTTAAGAGTTAAGGACAATGCTTTTCAAAAGGAGAGGGGCATGTTAGGCCCCTATAATACTAGTGATTGCCCAATTACTATTGTCATTGTATCACTTATTTCTATTATTGTGCCCCTATTGTCCCCATATTATTATTAGTATGCCCCATACAAACCCACTATTGTTATCTTTGTGCCCTTATGTTATTACTATTATGTCGACTTGATTATGTTTTGATCCCTTAGACTCCTATATATAGAAGGGAGGTTTAGTCATTTGTATCATCCAAGAATTGTTCATTTTTGTAATGTAAAGGAGGTTTCCCCCTCGAAGAGGCTGAATTCTAAGGCGTTGATCTATCTTTTCTATATTTTTGTGAGTTGGTTTCCTAACACAATATTTGGGTCAAAAGACTTAATTTTTCCTTCATCCTTTTTGAGCTTTACCATAGTTATCATTCACATCCACAATTTACATCAGCAAGAAGACTGCTCTTTATTTATACTTATGAAAGAATGCAACATAATACAAATATAGACATAAATATAGATATGTATCAGAAATAAAACTTCATTTTATTAGTATCAAAGAACAAAAATATGTTTACATACAGAATGGAAATAAACTAGCTCAGGCAATGGTAGCTTGTCTTTGAGAAGAGATGTGGTAGATACATTGCTAGGAACTGTGTTACAATGAGGCTCGAATGCCTATTTATTATTGAGAAACAATGGAAAACCCTAAACATCCAAAAAACTAAGCCTAGGAGATGAAGCACCAAAACTATGGGTCTCGTTGGGCTAAATTGGTACATCAACTTCTCGGGGTTGTAACTTTGGCATATGATCTCTGTTCAACATGCATGATACCTCAATAGAAATATCTACCTGGGAACTATAAATTTCAACCAAAAATTTCATTCAAAGAGTTGCGTTTTCCCATTTTCCAAGAAGAGGTCATTTAGGGCCTCAAAACTACTCTAGAAGTTTAGGACCAAAAAAACTGCCAAAAATGATAAATTGTGCTACAATTAAGGAAACTGAAAAGACAAAAAAAAAAATGGTGGGGGACCAAGTGGAATAAGTGGGTGGCCACCAATATCCACCTAGATCACTCATCCCCCCTTATGAAGCAATGGTCCCCGTTGCATTGAGTGCCTCCGTGAGATGGGGAACTTCTGCTTAACTTTCTCCTTGGTGAGCAACTTGCCTTGGTACAGGAGTTGGCTAGCTTTCACAAACCGATACCGTTTTATATTCTGCTAGTGAGTGTTCTTGATATGTGTGTCCATGATACGATAAGTTGTGGCATGTTCCACATAGTCTAGTTTTAACTTTGCTTGTGTGAGTTGTTCTGGAATTCTTGATGTGTCTAGTAATGGTGGAAAGTATAGTCGAAGGTGATCCACATTGAAAAGTGGGTGTGGGCCAAGGAATGGGGGAATGTTGAGCTAAAAATATTTTTCTACCACAACCTTCATCATGGTGTACAACCCATATTGGAGTGGTATGAGCTTCCGATGTGCTCTCGTAAGGCATTCTTTCTTCAAATGCAACCAAACTTTGTCGCCCACCTGAAACTTGTGTGGCACCCAATGTTGATCATGTCACTGCTTTTGCTTGGCATTGGACTTCTCCAAGATGTCATGAACATGTTGGAGGATGTTCTAGACACGTTTAATAAATTTTGTTACTTTATTAGCCTCAGACAGTACATGTTTGGAATATGTTTGTGTAGTTGCATGAGGCATGACAACATTAATCAGACATAATGGTTGAAATTCTAGACCCACTTGAAAGGGACTGCGACCAGTCGAGCTATGGAGAGATCTGTTATAACTATGCTACACATAGGGAAGCCTCTCATCCTAGGTTTATGGATGCTTAGAGTTGTACACGCAGAGTATGTGCACTATCATTGAGTTGATGACCTCTGTCTGCCCATCAGTCTAGTGATGGAATGTAGTTGACTTGGTGAGCTTGGTGTCCAATAGTGTCCAGAGGCTTGACCAGAATGTGCTCAAGAACCTGCTATCCCAATATGATATAATGGTTTGTAGGATACCAAAATTTACCCACACTCATTCAAAGAAGATTTTGGAAGTGTCCTCTGTTGTGATACTCTTCTTGTAGGCCACTAATATAGCCATATTAGAAAATTTGTCCATGACGACAAATACACAGTTAGTACCATGCTCGGTAGAAGGGAGGCTAGACAGATAGTCCATAGAGATGGATTCACAAGGTTGGTTGGGAGTAGGTAGAGGAGTGTACAAGCCTTGCTTCTTGATGGTTGGATTGGCAATGATGCAGGCAATGTAGGATTTGACATATTTCCCAACATCCTGTAGGAGTTTCGGCCAATAAAATTACTTTTTTAGTACGACCACAATTTTCTCCACACAAAAATGTCCTACGACCCAAATGTAGTGTGCCTCCCAAATCCGCTTGGCATGCTATCTTGAAGGAACACAAAGCTAGCCTAGGTAACATAATAATGCGCCCTGGAGGTGGAAATCAGGAACTTTCTTTCTATCTACTAGCATTTGGTATGTGCATTCGAACTCTAGATCATTTTTGTATAATTGCAGCCATCCATAGGTCTTGTCGCCTAAAGATTTGAGAACAATAGTTAGTGTTGCAATAGGGATTCATTTAAGGTAGTTTGCAACATGATTGGTGTTGTCCTTTTTGTATTTAATTTTGAAGTGGAATTGTTGCAAATATGTAGACCACTTCTGATGGTGACTTTTTGCAACTTCTTTTGTGTCTATATAAACTAAAGAGGTCGGTGATCAGTGTGGATGATCATCTTCTTCCCTAGAATTTAGTGCTTCGATTGTCAGAATTCCTGCACGATGTAATACATCTGTTTATCATAGATGGGATACTTTCGAAATGTGTCAAAAAATGTCTCACTATGATATGCCACTGGATGCCTGCACTGGGTGACGACTGCACCAATAACATAGTTAGAGGCATCTATCTCAATTTCAGATCATCTATAGGTATGTCAATGTGAGTATTGATGTAGAGTAGAGGTTATGCTTTAACTCAATGAAATCATTCTATTGGGACTCAGATCAGGAAAAATTTTCTTTTGCCCTTGGTAATATGAATCAAAGGCAAAGTGATATGGGAGAATCCCAACATGAATCTCCAGTAAAAATTTTCAATGCCCAAAAATATTTGAATCTTTGTTAGAGTGGTTGGAGATAGCCAATCCCGAATGAGTTGGATCTTAGTCGAATTCACATGCATGCCTCACTCATCTATGATATAACCCAGATATTGGACCTGAATCATACCAAAGGTCCATTTCTCCAAGTTGGCATACAGTTTATGTTGCCATAGGGTTTCAAGGACCTGTTGAATATGTTGCAAGTGTTCTTGCCAACTCTTGTTGAAGATGAGGATTTCGTCCAAATAAAAGCCATGAATGAGTTGGTGAAGGGTCGTAAGATGTCATCCATTAGCCTCAGAAAAGTAGTAGGGGAAGTTTTCAACATGAAAGGCATAACCAACCATTCAAAAAGGCCTTCCTTGGATTTGAAGGTGGTATTCCATGCATCTGTGGGCTCTATTGGAACCTGGTGATACCCAAACTTCAAATCGATCTTGCTGAAATAATTGGCTCCCTTGAGTTGGTCCAAAAGGTCATCAATTCGTGGGATTAGATACATGTTCCTAACAATGACTTTATTTAGTGCTCGATAATCAATGCAAAGCCTCCAAGTCCCATCCTTCTTTTGTGCAAGTACAATCAGACTCCCACAAGGCAAGGAAATTGGTGAGATGTGCCCTTTTTGTAGAAACTCTTACATTTTCCACTTGATCTCTTCATTTTCGATAATGGAGTGATGATATATTGGTACATTGGGTAGAGGTTCTTTTGGAGTCCATATATTATTCCATGACCTTATCCACCTACTTCTGCTGCATGGAGGAACCCTTCCCAAGGGACATGGATGTGGCCACGATCTCCCCTTTACTTTAAGATCAAATAAGAAAGAAAACAAATTTCTCAGTCTAGGAGATGATCTTACTGCATTTCTTAGCAGAGATCAAAGAGATGGCAGTAGGAGAGGCTACCTCCAATATCCTGTATAACTTATTAACCAAATAAAAAATAATAGTGTGATTCCTCGACTCATATACAACATGAAAATTCCACAAGTATGTTTGGCCCAATAACATATTACAAACTTATAGAAGTGAAACATCACACAATACCTCATCCATAAAGGGCTTGATGATGTAGGGAAGGTGTCACTATTGGCTGATGTAAAGATCTTGTCCTTGGTGAAGCCACCTGATGGTGTACATTTGTGGGAGTGGTGTGGATAGTATGCCTAACCGCTTCACAACCTCTACTCAAATGAGGTTCTTTTGGATCCCACTACCAATAACGAATTACAATGGTGAAGCCTTCATCCACATTTGTGAGTGGAGGAGACACTCCCCCTCCTCTGGATATTTGGGCTCAATCTTTTGGATCTTGGTGGTGGCAACAGTGGCACTGGGATCCACATCAATAATTTTCTTCCCTTTGTCATTCCCCTTGTCGGGTTCTGACTTAGATTCATAACATCCATCTAATTCAGAAGCCCTTAACTCAGCCATGAGTTACTGCTTGGCCTGAAACTCACTTGTGTTGTGAGTGGGGATCCTATGGAACTCACACCACTTTCATGCATCGTTCTTTGTCTTCATGGTGTTGTTCTTTTCTTGTGGCTTCAACAGGTTGTCCTACATCACCTCGACTTGGATTTTTCCTTTTTTCTACAATTTGGGAGCACCTTTCCCTTGCTTCAGATTCACAGATCCAAAGTCTCACTTCTTCTATTTAAACTTTTGCTCGATCTTGACAGTGTATCGGTAGGCAACACCAAGCGAGGAGATGTCTTGGAACTCCATCTCGTCCTGGATGTATTTGTGCAGATAACTATGGTACTTCAGTACCAGATGTTGCTCACAATCCTTGATACCAAACTTTGTCTGAAGGGTATGAAAAATATTTGTGAAGTATGATGCATCTTGGCCCCTTCCCCGCCGTAGTGTGGTCCACTTTATGTACTTATCTTCAAATCTCTTTACAAGGTAATACTTCTCCCTGATGGTGTCTTCTAAAGAGTTTCAAGTGGGTGTGGTTGAAAACAGTGAGGGTCCCCTCTCATCCTTCTACTCACAATAGGTTTCCCATGAGTCCTTGTCATGTGGGGAAACTTTGAGGAGTGCAAAAGTAATCTTTTCCCTATTGGAAAAATCAAGAATTGAAAAATACCCTTCCAACATATTTAACCATCTATCTACAATGTATGCATCTATCGAGCCTTCAAATATGGGAATATCAAATTGACTTGTACCTTGAAGGGAGTGGTGCCTCCAAAGTGGTTGTCAGATGAAGATGTGTCGCCTTTGGGCATCTGTTGAAGGATTTGTGAAAAGTTGTCCATCATCGCATTGCTTTGTCGCTCAAGGGCTTCTTCAAGCAATATTTTGAAGGGATCTCCTACTCACTCAGGTTTATTTTATTCTACCATGTGATGTCGTCGGGGTTTATGAGGTTGTTCTTGCAAAGGTTCAAATAGTTCGAGCCCTAAATCCTTATACCCTGACCTCCTTGGGGACATGCAAAGAAAAACAAGGAAAGAGTAGATTGCTATGATACTACTGATTCAGACTTATGAAAGAATGCAACGTAATACATATATAAACATAAATATAGAGATGCAACAAAAATAAAACTTCATTTCATTAACATCAAAGAATTGAAATATGCTTATATACATAATGTAAATAAACTATCTCAGGCGATGGTAGCGTATCTCTGAGAAGAGGTGGTGGCTACATGGCTCTAAACTATGTTACAATGAGGCTCAAATGCCTATTCATTATTAAGAAACAATGGAAAACCCTAAACATCTAAAAACCTAACCCTAGGAGATGAAGCACCAAAACTATGGGTCCTGTGGGCGTAAATTGGTACATCAACTTTTCAGGGTCATAACTTTGGCATATGATCTCCTTTTTACGCAACGATACCTCGTTAGAAATATCTATTGAGGACTATAACTTTCGACCACAAATGTGAGTCATAGACTCACATTTTCTCATTTAAAAAAAATGTTGTTTAGGACCTCAAAACAACTCCACAAGTTGAGGACCCTAAAAGCTACCAAAAATAGTAAATTGTGCTACAATTAAGGAAATTGAAAAAATGAAAGAAACAATGGTGGGGATCCAATTTGAATATTTGGGTGGCCACCAATATCCACTTGGATCAGCTTGGATACCAAACATGATCTAGGACCTTTACTTCATTGATGTTTTTAGAACTGCATGAAAGAGCATGTAAAAACCATATGTGAAAGCACTTAAAGAAGAAGAAACATAAAGGAGACCATAAATACAATGGACACAATGTTTGATAACACAGTTATTCCAATGTATACTATATCTCTAGGCCCTGCTTCAATAGTGGGGAGGCTGCTTCATTGATCTCAACAAAAATGATAATGAGTACATGAAAAAATACATTGTTATACCTTCAATCCTAGGAGTGACCTGAAAATGGGCTACTCAAATCCCAAAATAGACTACACCAATGAAATCCTCTTGAAATTCTATGTAAATTGGGTATAAACTTGACTATATTCTATCACCTACAACTTTGGCCCCTTAGAGAATATTTTAGATTCCACAACAGATTCCCTACAAGAATATTCCTAAAATATTCCCCCATAATATACCCATGTCCCGAAAACCATGTCGCATGGTTTTTATGCATGTTTCCACCTTTACATAGTTCCAAGTTAGGGTTTTAATGCCCTGCCTATTGGTCTTCCATTCGACTACTTGAATAGCATAGGGTTTTATACATTTTGTTGGGCAAAGACAACAAAGGATGGGCCATTAGCCCAACAATCATGTGGCTATGTATAAGGTGTTTGGTTGGGGTGTTCAAGGATTCAAACCTTGCTGCATGGCCACTTTTTTTTATCATATGAAATAGTCTCATCGAGTTTGATTCAAATCACCAACTATATGCCACTTGTCATAGTTTGTTGTTGGGGTTTGGCAAGGTCCGCTAAGTTGGTGAACCTCAAACCTATTTTCCATTTGATTTGCCAACCACCAAACTAAACTGTCGTCATTCCTCATTTTGTGCCCCACTAACCTGGCCCAATCCAGGTCTGACTAACCAACCACAAGGTGACAAGTGGCACCCAAATATTAGGTGACGTAGTGCCCAAATATTGGGTCATGTGGCACCCATGGGTTCAGCCACTTCAATCATTACCCTATCATATGGCTCAACCCATGGCTGAGATATGGCATTACCTAGTTGGCACACGAAATTCTGTACCTAATGACAAAGCTCATGTTAGGGTTGTCATGTGGCAACTTATGGGAGTACCACATGGCACCCTAGTGTCCACCTGCATTTTTTTTTCCCATAAAATTTAGATGGGCATAAATTTCACATATAGTGTCACATTGAGGTGTTGTTTACATCATTAGAAAGCTCTTGTTGAGCTCTATGATTTGATGTTAGTTTCATTGAGATTTTAGGGCTTAAAATTTTTGGCCTTTTGGGGTCCTCCTAGATCAAGCACCTAGAGAGGATTTGTGTGTTGTAGCAGCCCATTGGCCATAGGCCATACTTCTTTGTACTCACATCCATATTTCCATTTAGAGAAAGACAGTAGAGCAACCTCACCTTCTAGTTGGGTTATTCTCCGTAAAGGATTTCCTAGAGAATATCTAGTGTCAAATGTGTGTGTGAGATGTTATTTTTCCATTCTCTATTTTCTGTCTAATTTCAATTCGCACGCGTATACTATTAACAGTGAAACCACAAACCAAAAATACTAATAAAACTGTAATAGTGTAGAATTTCATATTTTAAATCAAATTTTATTAGATCTATTGTGATTAACTAGGCAGTGGAATATCCACAATACTAAATGGATCATACCAATTATGACTCAATAAAAATGCACATAAATTAAATTAACATTCTAAAAACTCCAATAAACTAGATACCAAATCCATACCTAACAAATACACCATATATTGATCCATCCAAAGGTATTATAAGTGCATAGCCTCTAAAAATTTGTCACCAAATCAATATTATTAACATGTTCAACTACATCAATGACGGCCAAATCAAGCAATAAAATGTGAAATTTATGGATGAATTCAACCACATCAACCACAGCCAAAAAACCTTGGAAAATCATTGGTAAAGCTCGCTCATATTTGTTTCTGTAGACAACTATCTGATTAATAACTATCAGAAAATTTTTGAACTAGTACAGGTCGATATATAATCCATATACCACATCTTATTGAATTAAAATATTTCCAATCTCCATTATTTATGTTCCTTTTACCATTTAATTAAAAAATATTGATAAATAATAAATGTAAATGTTATTTTTTTCAACTTAATTCAAAACGAAAAGATATTCTTAAAAGTGATAATGAGCATGCTATCCTTAAAGGAATATATGAAGTCTCATAGGGTGACGTCTATTGTTATGGCATGCTATGTGGCAGACAACTTTGAAAATTACTATGACCCTGTTGTCCTCAAAGGCATATATGACGTCTTGTTGGGCAATGTCTATTATCGCGACATGCCATGTTTTGGAAAGCACTCAAACTTACCATGAACATTGTCCTTAAAGTGTGGTAGATTATGTAATTTTCTCCCATGGTTTGTGTGAGAAAATCGAGGAAGTTTTGATTGGATATCAGCTATGGGAATTGGAATCAAATCACAAGTCAATTTATTTATGTTTCTCTTGGATTGGAAATAAACAGTTAAAGTCAAAAATTTAGCATGTCCAACAAAATCTCCCACGGGGAAGAATTCTTTTGACCCCATAAAATTGTATTACCTTCAAAATGATGCTAGAGAGGCTCTTCGAGAAGGATTAAATTATAGTTCACAGCCTTCATAGTCATGAATTAACACATTTAATTCAATGCACACTTGCAAAGTGCAAAAGAGAAAAAATTAAGAAGTCTGAAACAATTTTCTATCTGGTTAATGCTTGGTTTGACAAGGAATGCAAAAAGGCAAGGAGAATATGGAAAGAGTCCAACAAGGATAACATAAAGCTGAAAGGTTACAAGCAATTATTAAGCGAGAAAAAGGTTGATTTCATGGCTTCAAGGAGGAAAGAACTAATCTTCCTTGGGAAAAATAATCCCAAATTATTTTGGAAGGAGCTCCAACTGAAAAAGATACAAATTGGAAATAATATTACAGGTTCTAAATGGTTTGACTATGCAAGACACCTCTATGAGAAGGTTCCCAAGGTTGACCCTCGCCCCTTGGTCAACACTAATACTGAACTCTTCACGGTACAAGAGGTAGAGATGGGTATCAAGAAGTTGGTTGTTGGAAAAGCAAAAGACCTAACTGAACTCCAAGTGGAATATCTAAAGTGGGTCTCAAAGATTCTTACACCTCACATTACAAAAATCTTCAATAACATCATACAACAAGGGCTCCCCACATATTAGACAACTAGTCTGGAAATACCTCTTTTCAAGAGTGGTGACATCAATAATCCATCCAATTATAGGACCATAATGATAAATCCTTTGTTTGCAAAGTTATTTGGAAGCATGCTAGAAAACAAAATTAGAAAGTGGGCAAAATAAAGAGATAAGCGTGCTAAAGGGAAAGAAGGTTTTAGACCTAAACATTCCACATTTGATCATTGTATAACTTAAAGGCACATCATTGAAAACGTTTGGGAGAAAAATGAAGAAGTCTTTTGCTGCTCTGTTCATTTCATAAAAGCATTTGAATCGGTTCCTAGGGATAAGCTTTGGCATCGAATGGAGGAACTTGGGCTTCCTAAACATTTGAGAGCAGTTGTGCATAGGCTGTATGAAGAGGTGAAAGTCAAAATTAGAACTTCAATAGGCATTTCTGAAAGTTTTAGGAGCAATATCGGGGTCAAGAAAGGTTTCCCATTGTCTCCTACCCTTTTTGGTTTATATATTGACAAGCTTGAGGAGTGGTTAAATTCGAAAGGGAGTGATGGTATCTATTTGGGCAAGTTTGTTATAACGCTTCTTTTGTATGTAGATGACCTTATTCTAATTGCTAAATCAGCTCTTGGTTTGCAAGAGCACTTACTGTCCCTTGAGCAATTTTGTAGAAGTGTGGGTATTCAAGTCAATATCAGTAAAATGAAAGTAGTGGTTTTCTCTAAGAAAAGAAAACATAACTAGCATAAGTTCTACTTTGAAGGCAACATTCTAGAAGAAGTTGCAGATTACAAATACCTCAGAATTGACTTCAACAAAAATCTAGGTTGGAATGGTTGTAGAAAGAAAATAACTCTGGGGGGTTGGAAAGAATTTTATGTTTTTCAAAATAGGTGTAGAGAGGTAGAGTTATGGGACTAGAAAACCACTCAAACTCTTTTTGGGCTTCTAGTGATTCCGGTGATTCTCTATGGTTGTGAACTATGGGCCAACAGTACATCTCACATGCAGTGGAGACAAATTGAGAACTTCAGAAGCGTTTGATTACAAACAAATTTAACATTAAAAGTGCAGTTCCTTATGCTATCTTGTTAAGTGAAACAGGGACTACTCCCATTGAAGCAATTGCTATGGTGCGAGTCATAAGGTATTTAAAAAAAAATTGAGCAAATGGAAGAGGGTAGATGGCCTAAGGTTGTCTTTAATGATAGATTGTGCAAGAGAAAAAAAACTTGGATGCAGCAAAATAACAAATGGTTTAGTAAATGGGGTATTTGCTTGAATGCATGTCCCATAAACAACAAAAAGAAAAAATCTTTTGTTATGGAAAAGTTCCACAAGCATACTTGGGATAAAGAGCTAGGAAGAAAGAAAAAGTACTATATTGAAGTGTTTAATCCCACTCATAGTCATAAAAAAAAATCATACATAAAGGTCAATATCTCTTGGAGAGCCAAAATTCTTATTGCTTAGTTAAGGACTAATTCTCATCAACTATGTTGTGAAACAAGGTGCTCGAAAAGGCCAAAGGAACTGTGGGGGGAAAGAGTATGCATTTTTTGTTCTTCCGGAAAAGTGGAAACATAAAAACATTTCATTCTAGAATGTGAGGCGAGGCCTTCAAAGACAACATGGAAAGTTATGCAGATATGCTCGCAGGTAGCTCTTGGGATAATCTATTTAGCGGGGGGTTTGTCGAGAAGTTGGGAGCATTTATTTTGAAACTTCACAGAAAAAGGGCCGAATACATCAATCAGATGAAGAATCAGTCTGTTCCATAGGCTATCTTTAGCCTTGTGGACGTTAAAATAATTTCTTTCTTTCTTTCTTTCTTCTTAGTGACATCTATTGTTGTGACATGCCACCTAACGGACAACTTTCAAACTTACCATATTTTTTCATTTTCACAAACCATCATCATTATTTTGTTTTTTACTTTGGTATAAAAGCTTTGACTTCTAATTAGTTTTGAAATTTTTAAATAACTTCTATGAGGTTTATTAAAGATTTGAAAAAATAAATATTAAACTAAATATTTTGAAAATTAGAAAATAATTTTTTTTTTTCTTTTTTAAATGTAAATTGTTTTTTCTAATTGGTTGATGATTACTTTTATGTAGTTTTAAATTGAATTGTCAAATATAAAAATTATATTACAAAATTTAAAATCTAAAAAAGAATTATATTCCCAAGTGTCATAATAATTTAGGCTTTGTTACAATACCATGGGCCAATACCATGACTTATCAATACACATGCCTAAAAACCATAACTCATTTCAAAATCAAAATATTTTATGAATATTTTAATTTAAGATAATTGTATAACTTGTAAATAGGTTTTGTTACAATACCATGAGCCATTACGATGGCTTATCAATACCATTTTACCAAAAACCATAACTTATGCCAAAATCAAAATCTTTTATTTTAATTTTATCTTATTACATTTTTATACATATCTTAATTTTATTTTATAACATTTTATACTTGCCAAAAACAAGTTATATTGTTCTTTATTTTGGTCAAAATAAGCTTTGTCAAAAAAAGCTTTGATTAAAACAAGTTTTGAAAGTTTTTAAACAATTTGCTATGAACTTTAATTAAAACTTATGTTATATAAAATTATATATATTAATTTAAAATTAAATATATATATATATAATTTAAAATTATCAATTACATTTTACATAAAAATGGGTACTAAGAAACAATGATATATATTACATTTATTGAAATGTAATGCACTCATTATCAACCAAGCTCGCACCTAGAACATAGAACAAAACTCAGGGAATTGGATGCCTGCCAATTTAATCGTATGCTATGACTATATGCCCAACGAAGAACATAGCAAGAATGAGGGGCATTTTCGCCAACGTCACTGTGTCACATTATGCCCAACACATGGTTCAAGGATGTCGTCAATGCTTAAGGACTATGTGTACGAGAGATATTGTGAATGCAACTACTCCATCGAGTTCGTCAGCAAATGATGAAAGTTGATCAATCATTTTTCAGCTCTGTCTTTCAATCTTTCAACTTCGTTGTTGTCTATTTCAAAGATTGCCTACATTTATATTGTTTAAAAATTTGACTCAAATGTCCATTTGAACATTTATTTGGATTTCAGAAGCTTGTTTCCCTTCCCAAAATGTGCAAGATTAAGAACAATATGCATGAGTTTTTGTTCATTCAAAAGATTTGAGTCGAAGATAGTTGAAAAAATTCCAGAACACATTGGGGGATTATTAAGTTTAAGATTTACTATGGGAAATCAACAACACTATGGTCATTTACTCATGGTAACCGTGAGAGCCATGAGGTATCAGAGGTTGGATGTCAATGTGATAACGTTTTAGCCTAAATTTTTCCTACCTTTAACCAAGCTTGTTGAAATTCATGTGGCTATTGGACTTTTTCTCGGCCACTAACAACGGGCCATAAAATTCACTTGAGCTAGACAAAAGTGCTAGAAATTACGTAAAATGGAGCAAAAGTAAGTCGCAATGACATGCGTTTTACCTTGGGAGACAAGCCAAACCTTGTTTATCCAGTAGCCATGGCAGAGGTAACATTTAAGAAGCATTTGTTCAGTGCAATGGAGGATTACTTGATAAACTAGTTTACTCAACTATACAAATTTGAAGTATTAGTGGTTGAATCGATGTATTAGTTTTTGAATCAATCAAATTGTCAATTTTTCAAACTCTTTTACTTAACTCAACCGAATTTGGTAACTATGATTCAAATATGACTCATCATAATGGAAGACAACAAAGTTTTTTCATCTACCCTGCCATGGTTATTATTTTTTTCCTCTACCTTACTATGGTTATTATGTTTTCCCTCTACCTTGCCATGAATATTTGACTTAATAGGTTTTTCCTCAGCCCTACCATGGATATGGTAGATTCATCTGTGTTAAAAATAGAAACAAGAAATTCCAATTTAATTTGTCCTTGAATCAAATTGTAATTCTATTCTCATAGCAACTTGTAATAGTTAATTAAGTTAAATTAACTTAATTGGCATAGGAAATTCGAGTTGGAAGTCTATCTAGAGTCATGTAGAGAGATCATTAACTTTTAGGGGCTTAGGTTGAGTTCTTTTGAGTTGTAATAAGATAACTCAGTCTAAGTAAGTTATAGTCAATTAAACTCGTTCTAATTGTAGGAGGAACTAGTAGAGGTCTAGTAGTGGAGTAGTGCACCAGTGCATCACCAGTACCACACCATTTAACTGAATATTTACTCATAAATAACTCATGCATGTCAGTTCAAAGGAAGACCCAGTTGAGAATAGAGTTCAAGGACAATGTATTATTATTCGTATAATTTTCCGAGTTGTATATATTGCGTGTCCAATAAGTTGAGGATCTATGTTTTGATTGCGTAGTTATGGAGAGTGGATTTCCCAATTAAATATGGGTTGATCCTCTTAGGAGTTGTGCAAGGAAGTACGGGCTTGGCAAGTAGCAGAATTGGCTAAGTGTTGGTTTGAGCTATTCTGTGAAGCAGAGAGTTAGATTGTACTAGTGCAGGAATTGTTGAGGATGAACAAGCATTGTATTTTCTTCTCAGATACTCTGGTTAATGAAATATAAATAGTTGGGGTTTTTAGCAGTTTCTTTCCATAGATAAATATTGTGCTATGTGAAATTAATATTCTTCCTTTTTCGACTTATTTTTTTCATTGATCAATTTTTGTTTTCGCTGAGAAGAGTAGAGTATATTCTTGTCTTATGTTTTAGCAAATCACATAAGCTATTGAATCTACATGGTGTCAGAGCTAAAGATAATATAGAAGAGGAGATTTTGAGTCTGGTGTGCAGGTGAAAATCGAATTTGCAAGTTCATACTTCACGGTAGTAATATGTTTTTCTATGGGTTATGACTTGAGTATGCCGTGGAGGGTAGCTCGGATTACATAGCTTGGAAGGACAAGATGGAGGTAGTGTTGGAAGACAATGGCCTCAAGGAATTCATAAATCATGACATTCCTAAGCCTCCAGCATCGAATGCTAACTATTTGGCTAAATGGAGAAAGTGTGTGGAAAAAGCAAGAAGGATTATCCTGGAATGACTTAAAGACCACATTGTCTCGAGTCTCCATGGAAAGGATACTCCATAATCAATGTGGAAGGCATTGATGGACCTGTTTCAAAATATTAGTGACCATAGGAAATTGGCATTGAAGGATAAACTCATAAAGAACAAGATGGAGAAGGGATACTCTACTCCAAATTAGTTGACCAAGTTCACTCATTGTCGGGATGAGATTGGAAGTGTCGGAATTACTATTGCTTAGGACGATATGTTGAGCCTAGCTCTTCTAGGACATCCCAAGAGTTGGCACATTTATCTTGAGTATGTCAATGTGAAGGAGAAGCTACGAGATTAGGAACGACTATGGTAGGATTTGGTATAGGAAGATATTTAAACGAATACCAGGATGGATCCTCATCAAAGACTGATGATGAGAAAAATTGTGCCTTAGTGGGTAAGGCAAAGAAAGGGAAAGGGAAGGCATCCCATTACAAATCAGATTCTTGTCATGGAGGCAAGAAGGACATGTCGAACATCAAGTGCTTTCATTGCACGCACTAGGACATTTTCCCACAAAGTGTCCACTCAAGAAGCTCAGTAAGAAGCCCTCAGGAGGAGAAGCAAGTGAGGCTCTTGCCTCACAATTCGAACTGGACTTTACCCTCATCGGATGTATGGTGTCATCAATGGTGAGTAGTGTATGGTACCGAGACAATGGAGCTTCTTTCCACATAACTGGTAACAAGGAGTTGTTCAGTAACTTGGAGGAGAAGGATCTAAAAATTCATATCGAGATAGGTGATGACGGGAGGTATAGTGCTACCGGGCTTGGTACAATTACATTTTAGAGGGAGTCAGGTTCTCCCCTTCCTTGTGAGATGTTATGTATGTTCATGGTTTGAAGAAGAAATTGGTATTTGTTGCCATGTTGGAGATAAAGGCTATGATGTGATCTTTAGTAAAGGAAAGATGTTCCTTCGTCACATAGCCACGGGATAGGTAAAGAGGATAGGGGCTCGGGTGAAGAATCCCTACAAGTTGGAGGTAGGATATTGTGTTGCCTTGAGCATAAAAGAAGAGAATGTGCAAAGCCAAGACATCGGTGAGTTATCGCATAGGCAGTTGGGTCACTTGCATCATGGCGCTTTGGAAATCATGTAGAAAAATTCTACATGTATTCTTAGAGGTACACTAGAGAAAGTCGACACATGAAAAGGGTGTAATTTGGAAAAATACACGAAATCTTACTTTCATGACAAAGACAGTCAAGCATAGGAAATCCTCGATCGAGTCCATTCAGATGTGTGTGGACCATTCTTGATAGCATGCACATCCAACCACATGTATTATGTCATATTTTTTGATGATTTTTCTTGTAAATGTTAGATCTTCTTCATGGAGAAGAAAGATCAGACTTTTGCAAAGATTTGTGAATTTAAAGCATTGGTCGAGAAAGATACTAGTAGGAATGTTAAATATCTCAATAGTCATAACAGTGGAGATTATATGTCGAATGAGTTTAAAAACTTCTGTGCGGTAGAAAGCATTTGACTAGAGTTGATAGCACCTCATAACCCATAGCAGAATGGGCTAGATGAAAGGAAAAATAGAAGCATATTAGGGGCAGCATGAGCGATGTTGCATGATCAGGGCCTACCACTACACTTGTGGGCCAAGGCATGCAACACAACTGTTTATTTGCAGAACAAAAACCCTTATCAAATTCTTGGGATGAGTACACCGGAAAAGGATATTTTAGGGAAGAGACCAGATGTCAGTCAATTCTGGACTTTTGGTTCATCAGTCTACTTCCATGTAACCAAAGATGCACAGAAGAAGCTTGAGCTGAAAATAAAGTTGGGGATATTTTTTGGGTACACTAATACACCTCACAACTATCAGGTGTACCTTCCAAAACACAGGATGTCATTGGCTCGCAGGGATGTAAAATTTGACGAAGAGAAGGAAATGAGATGTTCCCTTGAGAGGGAGTTTTAGCTACATGTGGTTGATGATATTTTAGCTCCTAAGGAGGAACCTTAGATTGCAGTGGAGCAGCCACATGTCGAGGATCAAGCAGTGGACTCATGCAAAGTCTTCTAGAGATAGGAGAAAGTGCACCATAGAGGCTAACAGGTTATTAAAGGATTCTAGAGAGAATGTGGGAGCACCCACATCACAGTGCAGGAAGTGGAGTTCACCAGAGAGGTACACTAGATATATGGCTCTTATGAGTAGATGCGTTGAGACACAGAGATCTTCTTTTGAGGAGGAAATGCAACAACCAATTTAGGTTGATTCCATGGTTGAGGAGTATGACTCCATTGTCAGGAACAATGTTTGGGATGTGATCCCAAGACTGGAAAACAAGTCAGTGGTGAGTTCCCAATGGATTTACAAGGTAAAGGCAACAACAGATGCTAGTGTGGAGAAACACAAGGCCAAGTTTGTGGCCCGAGGTTTTTCTCAGGTAGAGGGGATTGATTATTATGATACCTTTTCTACTATTGCAAGGTACTCATCAATCAGATCCATTTTTTCACTACCAGTGCAGATGGGATGGAAGATACATCAAATGGATGTAAAGACAACCTTCATTAATGGCATGTTTGAGGAAGAGGTGTATATTGAGCAACCTGAAGGTTTTGAGACATTTGACCAAGAGTCACATGTGTGCTGACTCAAGCAAGCGTTGTATGGGCTGAAGCAAGCACCCCGTGCTTTGTACACCAATATCAATAACCACTTTACTAGGTTGGTCTTCACCAAAACTGAAGTAGATGATAACCTTTACCATATTGTGGTGGAAGGTAAATTGTTGATTATTATTTTATATGTCGATGATTTGATTCTAATATGTGATGATAAGCTGATCAAGTCTTGCAAAGAGGATCTTGCAAGAGAGTTCGAAATGAAGAACTTGTGGCTCATGCACTACTTTATGGGCATGCAAGCATGGCAAGGTGATGAGGAAATTTTGGCCTCTCAAGGAAAGTATGCCATCGAGATACTGAAAAGGTTCCACATGGAGAGAAGTAAACCCATGGAGACTCCTCTAGTAGGTAACTAGAGGAAGGAGGATGCTACTTCCGGAGAAATAGTGGAAGCTACTATTTACAGGAAGCTTGTGGGTTCACTCATGTATTAGGTGAACACGTGACCCACACATGATTGGACATGTGCTATGTAGTAAAGCAACTTAGTCAAGCGATGGTGAAGCCGACCAAACTGTATTGGAAGGAAACCAAGAATGTGTTGATATACCTCAAAGGCACTACTCAATATGGTTTATGATACAGATGGTGCATGCAATCAGTTGAGGACCTATGTTTGGATTGCATAATTATGGAGAGTGTATTTCCCAATTAAATATGGGATGATCCTCTTAGGAATTGCGCAAAGACATAGGAGCTTCGCAGGCAATAGAATTGGCTAAGTGTTGGCTTGATCTGGTCTGTGAAGTGGATATTTAGGTTGTACTAGTGAAGGAATTCTCCAGGATGAACAATCATTGTATTTTCTTCTTAGATCTTCTGGTTAATGCAATATAGATAGTCGGGGGTTTTAGCAGTTTCTTTCCCCGGAGAAATATTGTGTTATGTGTGATTGATATTCTTTCATTTTCTCCTTATTGTTTTCATCGATCAACTTTTGGTTTCCAATGAGAAGAGTAGAATAGATTCTTGTCTTGTGTTTTAGAAAATCATGTAAGCTGTTGAATCTACAGTAAAAATCTACACTATGTGTCTAATGATATTTAGCTATATTTCTGTAAATAGGAAATGAGTTAGAGATACTATTATTAGAGGACCAAATTTTTTGGTTGTTAAAGACCTAGGTGTAGTTTTTTTTACATTATATGTGTGATTATTTTGAATGTGAGCTCATTAAATAACTCCATGATTTTCATTTTGTAAGCAGTCTCACATGGTGAGATGTGTTTTGGGAAAATTTCTGGTATCCGGGAGATGAGGGTAACCCTACTTTTGTTGCATTGAAGAACTGTTGAAGAAAATCGGACTACCATATTCCAACAACCCCAAAACAATCATGTTTTTGCAAGGTAAGGATAATTTGCTTTCAACTCTTAGTTCAATCTAGGGTAAGGTGACAGAATGACATTATTGTGTTTATGATTTTGTGTTGCATTCTTTTGAGTGAAGGAACAACCTTGCCACTAAATTAACAACGTGCACAATGTTACCAAGCCAATTACGACAACAAAGGGTAAATGTGTATCTTAAAAACTTCCAGGACTTTGAAGGGCTAGATTAGGTTTTCTGGGACATGTTCTCGAAATTATATGGATGAAAAATTGCAAGTCCTGCAATGGATACTCCCAACTAGAAGGAATTGCAAGTCAAGGGTAAATGTGTATCTTGAAAACTTCCAAGTCCTACTAGATAAGGTTTTTTGGGGCATGTTCTGTAAATGGTATGGATGAAAAATTGCAACTACTGTAATGGAGGCTCCCAAATAGAGGGAATTTTAAGCCAACAACAATAATAGGAGGGCCTTAGGAGACACTGACAATCTGGTGGGGGCTCTGAACACAAAATATAAATGCATGCTTAGAATCTAAATGCATAGTATCATGACTAATTATGAATCCTATAAAAATTAATTATACTTTCATTTACTTGATAATACTCTTCTTCCCGTGTTAATGGTGAGAAATACCAAAACCCAGAGTAAACAATCAATCAGTTGTCACACATCAACAAAATCAGTTGTAAAAGATACCCATTCTAACACCAACAACCAATAGGGTAGCAATATCAATTATTGAATCAATGCACATAGGGAGCCATAAAATACTAATCATTTCTCCTTCTGATCACTTTATCTATCACCCATTCATTATTTGATGTGATTCCCAGTCTCCCACCCCAAATGACCACATCTTATTTTATCCTCACCTATTAATGATTGTGTTAAATAAATAGAGAAGTGAGAAGGCAAGGAGAAGTAAAATATTCAAGTTGTGAGCTTGAGCCTAATGAACATCCCCTTTCAGAGTTTGGAATATGTGAATCATTATTAGTGAAGTCGAAGTAGAAGAAGCAAAGGATGAGTCGATCCATTTCCAATGTGACCTTGCAACTAGCCATTGTGGGTTCAAACATTTGTCCTATCGAGAGGTTGGACTACGAGTATGTCTCCCTCTAACTTGTAAGTCTAAATATGTGGTTGTTGTCTATGAATTTTCATTTCTATGTTGATCATCTGACCATGGCCTCATACATCTTGAGTGAAAAATCACATGATTTATGTTTTGAAATATATTTCATTTTGATATTTATTTGATGGTATTTGGCATAAAGTTGGTTCCCCCATGGCCATATGGCAAGAGAATAGCCAATCAAAATCCCATATTCTAGCAATTGGCATTCAGTTCATGAGTTTGGTCCTCAAGTAATCACATGCACTAATTCTAGATTATGTTCCAACACATTCTATTCCAATTCTAGAACTTGCAGAATTCAAACTTCGTCATGGTTTACATTTGGGTTTCCACGTCTTGACTTGAATTCCCCAACACCCCTCAACCCCCAACACATTTGTTCCACTTGGATGTGGATAAAGGAAGCAATTCTAAAATAACAGTCATGAGTTAAAATTTCACAAGATTTAAGGATCAAACATGAAGATTTGAGCAATGCATTCATTTATTCAACTCTCTTAATTTTGCTCATAGATAAAAATAGAAAATTATCCCAAACTTGCTTGCCAGAAAATGACAGATCATTCCATGTTTCTCCATTAATTCATTGGTGTGGTTCAGATCTTGCAATCATCTTAGGCTACAATGTACACCTTAAACACCCATTTCTGTTTGGAAATTACGTACAAACTCATACTGAATGCATTGTTAGTTGTTAGTTAGCCAAAATAAAAATGGAAAGCACCCTATGAACTTTCGATGGGTTTGAAGCCAACCTCAATTGCTCAGGTCTACCATGGCACCTTGCTGAATTTCTATGGGCTTGAACTTTGAAGCCAACCTCAATTACTCGGATCTACCATGATATACTACCATTTATGATTTTTCTTTAATGTTTTCAGATTCATCGTCCATCTTGAACTACAAATCTAGTCCCTCTGCCCTCTACCCTTGGATTTATAGACATACCCTAATGCCAATGTTGATGTACCCAGATTTAGATTCACACCAAAGCTTAGGGTTGTGGCTAAATATGTTGGAAATCGTGTTATATGAGCTATCTCATGTTATTTAATTGTTGAAACTTTTATTCGTTACTTCAATCTAAGGGTGATGAACACCACAGAGTGCTTGATATTCATCCTGCTTGATAATATAAAATCAATATTAGTGGTGGATTTACCCAAGGCCTAAACTAAATGTTTAACTTCTCAAGCATATACATTTTTCCATTATTCTTAAAGATGGTGGTGGTTTCCTATTTTTATCATCCAGGATTATTGAAAATTATCTCTTCAAACATGATTGGTGTAGCTGCACACGGATTCAAATATTTCAGTACATCATTCTGAAATTGACTTTGGCATTTTTAATTAGCCTTCTAACTAGACTTGTTGGGACATAAAAGGTACAACTCTACATGAATAACATGCATGCTTATTGCATTATGTGTCTTGACTCCTTTTTTACTTTCTTCCATAGTCTTGTTTCATTGTTTCTATATTTTCTATGCCAAATTTTAGTTAAACGTACTTGTTTCTAGTAAGATGAATTAAACCCAACTAAAAGTTGCTTAAGCTTAAGAGTGGCTCATAATGAATTAACAAAGTTGCAATGTTTTAATGCAGGTATGAATTATCATTTGGAGTATATGTGGCATCTAATTTTACTCTAGTTATATTTGCAACAATACTTTGTGCTTATATTGCTCTAGCAGTTGCCAGATCTGGTATACCAAAAGTTAAAGCTTATTTGAATGGTATTGATGCTCTAGGAATTCTGTCTCCATGCACACATATAGTGAATGTATGAATTTATGGATATTGTTACAGATCCATTTGGGCACATCACTCCCATCATACAAATCAGTATTTTAGGGCTCATCAAACCCTAATTCCAGTTGCTACATGCCCTAAACAAGTCACCCCTTTGAATGCCTCCTTCCCAGATAGTTTCATGACATGAAGACATCCAGAAATGGCCTCTAGAGGGACTACCATAGGTAGGCCCATGTAAGGATGTGCCGTAGAGTAGTTAAGTCCATGCCAAGGTGCTCTATAGAGCACTTAAGCTTCCTTTCACCTGGGTTGGCTGAGTTTGAGCGAAATTCACATAGGGTTTGGGAATATTCTTATCTTTTGGAGTCATCTAGAATGTTCCCTCACTTATCAACTCATATGAGCTTGAAAATGGATGAGTAATGAGTTAAGATGCATCCTATGCTCTCATCCCTTCCTCCATGGAACTAATTCTAAGTATGGAAGGCCATTCAATACCACCATTTACGACAAAACCACCTTCATCTCCCTATAAATTGACCACTCATCTAAGTGATCATGGGCTGCAATATGTTGAATTGTAAGGAGATAACGTTACTATGAGAATTGGCTTTGAAGAAAGTATTGTAATGCTACAAGTTTTTCATACTTTTGATGTAATGTGGATGGGATCCAAGCTGGAGGAAGGAATTTGAATCAGACATAATGGTTGTAATTCTTGCTGCTATTCAATAAAGTATTTGAACCTTTCTCCCATATGTTTGTATTGTCTTATGATGCTTATATGTGTGAAATGAATCTAATTCCATTTACTTGTATTCAATAGATCTTTTGCTTTGATCAGTTCTTTTTCTTTTGTTTGTGTTTATAGGTACTTCTCAAGCGTGTTAAGTACAGGAAGGAGCAAAAGGATCGATACAAAGGATACAAGAGGAAAGAGGAACTACAAGTAGGTCTTCTCATCTTCTTTGTCTTATCTATTGCTTATAGGAAAAGGCTAAAGTGCTTTAAATTGTTGTTCTAGATATGGCTACTTATATGTGGAATTAGTATCTATCCGTACATACCAAATTCTCCAAAACAAATTCGTGGCTCTGCTGGGGAAGATCATCTTTGCTAGTAGCTTATCCACCTCCTAGGACATCCCTGCAGACCCTACTTGTGTTTGTTGATTGTAATTCAGCTCTTTTGCATTGAACATTTGGTCAAAACTATGTCAAATTGCCTTTCGAAATGGCTCACTATCACAAGCACAGGCTTGTGAGGGACACAGTGCATTGCAGAGCACCCTTGCCTTAGGGAGAGTGCTCTGAAGTGCACTGTCTCTCATTCGGGGCTGCGTTGATCCTCCTAGGGTCAATTTCTCACCTAAGGAATGTGTTTTTGCCAACTTTTCTCTCTTTGTTTGCTTGTTGATTGATCAATGAATGCCATATCTCAGAGAACAATTCTTTGTCTCCTTTTCTAGCCCTACTTCGACTTGGTCTATTAATGTTTCTTAAATATTTTCCTTGTCATTATTGATTCATAGTCAAAGTTAGAATATAGTCGATTAATCTTTGTTCGAACGAAGGTGTCATAAAAGTCTTATTTTCCTTCGAAACAGAACTGTCGTGAAGTCTTTGTTCTTGTTAAAGATTGATTTATTGTATGTGCATAGTTTCCTTTTTGTTCATCATAACATTAAGGGATTTGAAAAGAAAAATTTGCATTGTTCATATTGTAGTTTGTGAATCTTGAAAGGAATAGCTAGGGAATTTGCATTAGATACGCTCTTTGCTCTTTGTCAAAGATTTGATTGCTCTATCCCTACTAGCTAAGGTTTTCATTGCTCAATTGAATGAGAAGAATGCTTATCCTATTAGTTGCATTTTAGGAATTGCAAACATACATCACAAGGTGAACCTTGAAAGGAAAATTCTAAAGAAGATCAACTTAAAATTTATCTGAATTTACCTATTGGAGCATTGTCACCTAATGAATAACATTTAGAGGTTCTAGGCTAGAGACATTTTCTAACGTCGTAAAACATAGTAGTTGTCATTAACTTGTCTACAATACACCCCAAGTGTGATACCTCATTCCACGTATGTGAGTATATCGTAGCTCGTCAATGTACCTTCGGGTATATAGGGTGGTGTTACAGTACATAAAGTATATGGGAATGTTATCATTGTGCGGTTTCGCATTAGACGGTGCTAATACGGATTGGGCCTCCATGTACTTTCGAGTATATATGGGAGGACAACACTAGGGTGCTATCCATCCTTAGGTAAGCGATTCGGCTGCCTTGTACACTGTGATACACTGAACACAGCATTCAGGGAGATTGCCTGCCCATACTTCTCGGTTCACCAGGAGGTATTCTACAGTTCACAGTTGCTTGGTAAACCTTTTTCCTAGATTATCCTTTTTTTTCTTTTGTTATGTTACTTTGATTAAAATCAATTTAATTAAACGCAAATAAAATCCTCCACGCTCGCTCCTTATTTTATATTAGGTTGAGACATATGGCGACAAATTTGAAGTCCACCAATCAAGGAAATCCTTTTGTTGGGAATTCGTGTCCTTTTCCTCCTTTCGAAAACATTGGTGCTCCTTATATGGATACATTGTTCCTTTTGGGACTTACCATTGGCTTGCCAGTATGGTTGTTTTCAACCTCGGTTCAAAATTTCATGATTTCTCCGCAATCAAGTACTCATCCAACTGGACAAAACCAACCTCCAGTTGATCCTAAAGTTGACCCTTTGCCTTCTTCCTTAGTTGTTTCTTCCTCCCCTTCTTCCTCTTTGCCTAGTGAAAGTATTGGTACTAGCAACCAGGTGGCTAAGAAGAAGAATAAGAAGAAGGAAATTCAACAAAGAGGCAACCATGGAACCATTGCTTTGACTGCAACTTCTGATGCGAAGCTATCTATCAAGCCTCACAAATTTTGATATCCATGAAAAATTTGTACGAGAGACCATCTTCTTGGAAATTGTTCTAGTATTCCTCAAATATTAGAAGAATGGTCTTCCTGTTAACGTCATCCTATGCCATCAACTTCTTGAGATCATGCTGGTGACACACCATCAACTAGTGGTAGTAAAGTTCATGGAAATAAGGGTAAAATTAAGTTTCCCTGAAGGTTATGGAAGTCATTCACCCCATTCAACTTTTTCCCTATCTGGATGAAGCCAAAAAAGTGTTGGATAACCATCCTACTTCATCGTAGTGACTTCCATCTAGTTACATGAGACTATCCCTTAATCCTTCACTAGTTTATGAATTGACTAACCAAAATCAACCATTGGTCAAACCCACTCCCTCTGAATGTGAATCCAATGAGTCCATACCTAACCCAAATCAACAGATCGAGGAAACAGTTCACCCAATTTCACCTTTAGTTAATCATACCTTTCCCGAAGGGAGTGGGTATGATACCACTCAGGTTCTTTTCATTTCTTCAGATTGGAATGAGCTTGGAGGCAACCCTCCTATTCCATCAAGATAGGAGGAAAATCGTCCCATTCTCGTAACTCAAGGGGGTAATTCTCCCGTTCTTACGATACCCTCTCCAAGTAATCTAGTCACTTCCTTTGATTGGAATTGACTAGCAGGATTTCATCTTCCTTCTTATGTTCCTTTCTAGATCATAGTACAAGTTTGTAATATAATTGTATCTGGCACTATTATATATGAAGGTGCACCTATGAGTATCCTTTCCTCTACTACTTGGCAAGAGCTCGGTTCGCTGCCACTTGTGTCTATTACCCAGAATTTGTTGCCTTTTAACAGAGGAACCAATCAACCATTAGCGATCCTTCCTCAGTTTCCTATTACTTTGGGAGGAAAAATCATTTATCTGAATGTTATGGTAGGCCCACGCCCTTTAGATTACAATTTAATTCTTGGGTGAAACGATGTTTATGACATGGGAGCTATTGTTTCAACACTCTTTCGAGTGATTTGTTTCCTGCATGAAGGTAGAATTGTCACTGTTTACTAGGTTTCATTTCCTACTCCAAATATGGCTTCTAGTTAACCATCTTCCCTAAATGGTCCTTTTGTACCAATGGTATCATCCCCACCATGGGTTAATTATGTGGCAGCCCATTCCATGCCTACATAAACTGACGACCAATTCAGTGATGTTGTACATTATGTGCTGGGGGCATTGGAACCGGATCGCTATAGTGTTCTCCCATCTGATGAGAACCTCCTAGAATTCATGACCTCTTATCAGTCATGAACAAGGAAAATGAGGAAAGTTCCTTGTCTAGTGTCAACCTCGTTAAAAAATGAAACCAAGGATATGAGGATAGTTCCGGGTCTTGTGTCAACCTTGTTAAAAAATGAAACAAAGGAATCTGAGGATAGTTCCTGGTCTTGTGTCAACCTCGTTAAAAAATGAGACAAGGAGTATTAGGATAGTTCATGGTCATGTGTCAACCTCATTAGAAAATGAAACAAAGGGTATGAGGAGACTTCCTTGTCTTGTGTCAACCTCGTTAAAAATTGAAGCAAGGAATATGAGGATAGTTCCTTGTCTTATGTCAAGCTCGTTAAAAAAGGAAACCAAGGATATGAGGATAGTTCCTTGTCTTGTGTCAACCTTGTTAAAAAATGAAACCAAGGATATCAGGATAGTTCCCGGTCTTGTTTCAACCTCACTAAAAAATGAAACAAGGAGTATGAGGGTAGTTCCTTGTCTTGTATCAACCTCGTTAAAAAATGAAACTAAGGATATGAGGATAGTTCCTTGTCTTGTGATAAGTTTGTTAAAAAATAAAACAAGGAATTTGAGCAGAGTTCCTTGTCTTGTGTCAAGCTCATTAAAAAATGAAAGAAGGTCCCTTGGAGCAAAGTTCCAAGTCGAGTCTTTGATTAGATCTCGTAAAATCCCAATCGAGTCTTTCACTTGATCTCATAAAAGAACCTTCATTACATCCACTTGATAGACACGAGTAGTCTACTTAGGTGAATGTAATGAAGCTTGGTGGGTATGAACCTAGCAACAAAGTTAAGCTTCCCTGTAGGTTATGTGAAGGGAATCACCTCATTCACCTTTGTACCTATCTAGACGAAGCCAAAAAGGTGTTGGATAACCTTCCTGCTTCACTGCAGAGACTTCCATCTAGTTACAAGAGAATCTCCCTTTCATCATGCTGTGGGCATGTAAACCAATCTCAAGCATAGTTCTTCATTTCAAGCTTGTGTAAACATGAAATTGAATCGAAGAATAGTTTTTCATTTCAAGCTTGTGTAAACATGAAACTAAATCCAAGCATAGTTCACTATGGTTCAAGATTGTGCAAAACTGAACCCATCTCCATTTTAACACTCGTGATTGCCATTCTATCAGCCTTTTCCATCAGATGAGCCTTGGTTTTTCTCCTTCCATCATCACTATCTCCTTGGCCGATCATACGCTTTCACTTGGTTGTTTTACCCTTTTTGAGGAACAGTTGCAATGAGTGGTCTTGTTAGCTCTGGTATGCAATTCTAACTTTCTAGGGTCAGAAAGAAGCTCGGTCTGTTGGGTGGTGTCCGAAAAAAGGTTCACAGTTGGTCATTCCTCCTTTTCCTTCCACTCCGCTTTCTCTCTACCACCTCCATCTCTCTTTTTCATCCTAACCTTGCAAAATGGACCTTTTTACCTTAAGCCCCGAGCGCAAAGTCCTAAACCCACCATAGCACCTAACCTAATGACCGCACGCGCTCATAAACCCCTTCTTTCATCTCTGTCGTTGATCACCTCATCGATCTAATGGCTCCCGTCATGCCCGATAAAGAAATCTGCACGCTTATTCCCCAACTGCCTGATCCATCTCCGGCCGATCTGACGACGTTCACTCTTCCCGCGCCCGTAACTTGATCGAACGTTAGCGCGCGATGAGAGTGGTTTTTCTCTCTCATCCACCGCTACGTGTCAACCAGTGAGTGGAATCGCACGCCCCCATCCGTTTTCCACTTTATGCCCAAAGGTGGTGCGATCAATACCACTTACCGCTTAACCTAGCCGCTCGCCAATTAAACTCCCGCGCAACTCTACCACCCGATCGCCATTAGATCTGGCTGCTTAAGATCTAATGGCACAAAATCAATCTGCTTCCCTTTCATCTGATAAACTGCAACAAGCCATCTCCGCCGTCTATTCTCCCAATCTGAAAATCATCCTTTCTTACCATCTCAGCCGTCCATTCACCCATGCACTCCACGTCCTTTGACCACTCCATCTGCCCGACGAAAGGAGGTAACCCACATTCTCGTACCAATTGCAGTAAATCCCCAACAACCATGTTTAAACATGAAGTATGGCTAGGAGAGATAAAGGACATGCACGACCCTGTAACTGCATTTACCAGTTATGGAGCTACAGTGGTACGAACACGCCACCTACTAAAGAGAACAACACATCACTTGAAAAGATCAAATTCATCCACTGAAGCAAGCAAACACACTCAGAGACTCTATCAGACTGTTAAATGCAGCTGGTGATCAACTATGAATTCTCCCTACCTAAACGGCTAAGAGCCCATGTAATGTAAAATCTATAAATACCGTGAAACAAGATGTAATCAGGGTTGATGGTTAGTGTTTTGATGTAAGGTTCAATTTCTAGAGGCTGTAGATATTTTGTCACTTGTAGCATCTCGTCTTCATTTTCAGCTAATACAAGCTTCTTTTGCTGTTAACTGCTCACTTTCTATTTTCTTCTGCTCTAAGCTGTGCCTGATATACTGAATTCTTGATTTCTTTAAAGTTTAGCACTAGAAAGCTATCATCCTATCTATGTGTTAGATTGTTAAATGTATCATTGAATAAGTCATCCAGGTTTCTTTCTATTTAGTGTCAGAGAGCTGTCATCCTGTCTGTGCATTAGTAGAACATATTTACAAACTTCTTTACTGGTTGCAGCCGGCCATCACATGGTCGTGTGTATCTGCTAGTGTAGTCAGTATTCTCCATCTTCACCTAATTTCTAAAACTGTGAGTAGTTGGTGGTCTAAAACCTTGTAGTCTGGGGGTTTTCACGCATGTCTGGAGTGAAGCAAAGTAGAAGTGGTTATCTGGCTTGGGCAAGCATCATTCCTTCCATTCGTCCATTGCAACAATAAGTTGAATTTTATATGTTACAAGGCATCTCTGAGCTACAACCTAGGAGAGTTTCTTGGAGCTCTAACATAATTGGCACCTTTGCCAGGGAGAGGAGATTGAAGCTCAGCTTCTGTGGGAGAATGACATAGATCCAGCTTTGATGATAGACAAATCTTGGACACAGTTTTGGTTGTAATCATCTATATGGAGACTCTACTGGAGGACCAACCTTTGGCGACTCCACATTTGAGTTCTAGCTCAGTTTGTGAGGCATACTCCGAGGAATCCCCAAAAAACACTAGCTGACCCAGTGCCTGACCTTGAGAAGATTGTCAAGCAGAAGAAGGCATCACAGAAAGGAGCATCAGGATCAGGTAAGGCTAAACAATGTTATGTATCTCAACAAGAAAGGCTTGTAACTAAGCATGCACACCTTGAACATATAGAGCCTAGCACTTTTAGTGAAGAATTATTCTTAGAGATTCATAAAGATCCTTGCCCATTAAGTTCCCCTTTGGATCTCAGTCCAAAGAAAACCTCCCCTATAGTCCATCATTTTCCTTCTGCCCTATTATTCATTTCTCAGCCTTCTGTCATCCAAAGAACCAGTACCCATCCATCCATCCCAGTCATGGTAGGCCAGCAAGCACCTACAAAAATGGAAAGAATCATAGCCACCAGGTATGGACCCCTGGTCTTACCTGTTCCTTTGAATGTCGTGCCTGTAGGAGAATACCAGAAATACATGCCTAACTTCACTAGTACAGAGGGAGTAATAGCTGAAGAACATCTTGAGTCTTTCTATAGTTATGTTGATAACCTAGATATTAGTGAAGATGATGTGTGGATGAGAGTGTTTGTCCAGAGCCTTGATGGAGAAGCTAGAAAATGGTTCAGAGAGCTGACCCCTAGGTCCATAGCAGACATTGAAGCATTAGATGATGCATTTTTAAAGCATTAGGGAGATAAGAAGGACCTGCTATATTACCATACTGATTTTGGCAACCTCAAGAGGGAAAATGGGGAATCATTGTCTGATTTTAATAAAAGATTCAATCGCATGTATAGAAATATACCATCTAAAGTAAAGCCTACCCCCACCTCTTCCAAACTCACCTATGCCAATGCTTTTGACTCTGATTTTTGCCTGATATTAAGAGAAAGAAGATGTGCCACTCTAGTCGAAATGCAAGATGCAACCCTAGAGGTGGAATCCAATATCATGTCTGCAGAAAAGCTGAAAAGTCATGCTGATAGAAGAAGGCAGAGAGGTGAGGCTTCTTCTTCTTATGCTTCATCTGCAGAGCCCAAATTGGATAAAATGACTAAGATGATAGAGTCATTGGCTGTTGAAATATCTAAACTAAAGGTTGAGCAGAATTCTGGGAAAGGAAGCCCCCCAAATACATTTTCCCCTAGAAATCCTAATCCATTCAGAAGAGCAAATGATCAATTGCAGATTATTCAGAGGGGCAAAGGAGCTAGTGAAGAACAAAGGGTCAAGGCTCCTTTCCAAAACGTAGTCATGGAGGAAGAGCATTCTGATGAAGAGGATGAGTTCCATTGCACGGAAGACAAGGGCACTGTTGCCTTTTTGACATTAGTTGCCTACGAAGAATCATTACTCAATAACCAGATCAGTCAGGAGTGGGATAGAGAAGCTGTTTTGCAGACCGATGAACACCAAAGGTATAATTTGAGGTCAAGAATGAGTAATGTCAAAGAGAATATTGCTCAAACAACTATTGTCCCTACAAAACAACAGATCAGCAAATAGAAGAGGCTAGTAGTTGACCCCATCATCCTCAAAGTTCCAGCTCAAGAGGTAAGAGGCCCTGATAAGTCCCCTTCCCCTTTCATTTTTGAATCAGAAGTACAGAAGCTTAAAATATCTATGCCTCTGATTGAACTTGCAAAGAGTGAGGTCTTTAGAAAGCCTATCCTAGATGTCGTTGAGCGAAAAGCAACTCAAGCCTCCACTGACTATGTGCATTTGTAAGATGATAAACCCGTAGTTGTGTTTAGCCGAATGACTGAAACTATCGATGATAACTCTCCATCATTTTATGTCTCCTTGATCATTCATGAAAAAATCCTCCACAATTGCCTATTGGACACTGGTGCCATCCATAACCTCATGCCTAAAGCTATCATGGAAGAATTAGGCCTGGATACCACTAGACCTTATCATGATTTACTCTCCTTTGATTCAAGGAAGGTGAAATGTCTAGGGTTGATCAAATATTTGGCTATCACCTTGACCCAGCTGCCCATGAAGAGCATGATGATGGATATCATAGTAGCAGATGTTCCCCCTAAGTTTGGCATGCTGCTGTCTAGGGGGTGGATTAAGAGGCTAGGTGGGACATTACAAAATGATTTATCTTATGCTACTGTCCCAGTTTTTGGAGGAGAAAGCAGAAGGTTATACAAGGAATCTCAGCTGGCCTATATCATCAGTGATGAAAAGCACCCCTCTAATCATCCCATCTGCGCTATGGACACTGATTTTGGAGCATGTATTCTCCAAATTGAAGAATTCCAGAGGACATCGATGCAGATTAAGAAAACAATAGACTAGGCCATGGAAGAGGAACAAACACAAGCTTGGGACATGTTCTTTGATGGAGCCTGTTCAAAGGAGACTGTTGCAGCAGGTGTGGTGTTAGTGTCCCCAAAACAAGGAAGCACACATCTGTCTTTCAAGTTGAATTTTCAGGTCACCAACAATATAGCAGAGTATGAGGCTCTGATATTGGGTGTAAATGCTGCCAAAGACAGTGGAATCAGGAATATAAGGGTGTTTGGAGATGTTGATCTCATCATTCAACAAGTAAACAGAAGATTCCAAGCAAGACACCCAAGGCTGAAAGCGTACAGAGATGAGGTATGGAGGCTCAAAGATTATTTTGATAGTTTTTGAATCTCATATATTCCTAGAGTGAAAAATCAGCTTGCTTATTCCCTTGCTATGTTTGCTAGCTTGTTCATCCCTCCCATGCCTCCTAAATTGGTTTATGAAGTCCAGATAAAATATAGATCATCCTTGCCTGATAATGTCCAATACTGGAAAGTCTTTGAGGATGATGATGAAGTAAATCGGTTTCTGCAAGTCACTGATGAGTTCTCTGAAATGCAAATAGACCAAGAGAATGAAGCCTTGGAGGAAAATCCCCAGCCCCAACTAAGGAACCAAATTGGCCATGACAACATTGTCCAGTTGCCTAGCAATTATATACCTAGAGAGCTAGTTCCCCTAGAAAGATTGTTTGACCATAATGATGTACCTTATAAGACTGCCCAAAAAGAGGATCAGTCTGTTGTCCATAAGCATAACATAGGTAATCCAGATCATCCTAAATACATAAATCTGTCCACCCATTTGTCTGCTGCCCAAGATGCTGAGTATCACACCTTGATCAAGAAATTTGTTGATGTCTTTGCTTGGGAATATAGTGACTTGAAGACTTATGATAAAAATATCATCCAACATAAGATTCCCTTGGAGAAAGACACCATCCCTTTCAAGTAGAAATTGAGGCCCATAAATCCCTTGCTCCTCCCTCTGATTGAAAAAGAAATTAAGAAACCGTTGGCTGCCAAAATCATAGTCCCCCTAAGGTATTCAAAGTGGGTAGTCAATTTGGTAGTGGTGAGGAAGAAAAGTGGAGAAATTAGATTGTGTGTGGATTTCAAGAACCTAAACAAATGCTCTAGGAAAGATAACTATCCCCTGCCCAAGATGGAGCATTTGTTGCAAAAGGTCTCATGAGCCAAAGTGATGTCTTTCATGGATGGATTTTCAGGGTATAACTAGGTTGTTGTACATCTAGATGATCAAGAAAAGACTGCATTCACCACTCCTTGGGGCACTTTTATGTATTCCAAGATTCCTTTTGGACTGATGAACATTGGAGCCACTTTTCAGAGAGTAATGGATATAGAATTTGTGGGAGAGAAGGATAAGTTTGTCCTTGTCCACCTAGATGACATAACAATCTACTCCAGTAGTCAGAAGAATCATTTGCAGCACTTGAGGAAAGTGTTTCTGAAGTGCAGGAAGTTTGGGATATCAGTCAATCCCAAAAAGTCTCAATTTGCTTTAGAAGAAGGCAAGCTGCTAGGACACATTGCTTTTGTTGCAGGTATTAAAATAGACCCAGAAAGAGTGAAAGAAATACAGACCTTGTTTGTCCCAAGATCAAAGAAGGATATCCAATCCTTTCTGGGCAAAATAAATTTTGTAAGGAGGTTTATTTCTCACTTTGCAGAACTAGTCAAACACATCACTTCCATGCTAAAGAAAGAATCAGAGGTAAAATGGACTGATGAAGCAAGAGGATCTTTTGAAGCCATCAAAAGAGCTATTATGGAAGCTCCCACTTTGACTAGCCCATATTATAGCAAGGAGTTTCATATCTTCTCCTTTGCCTCAGGTGACACCCTTGCAGCAATTCTATTACAGAAAGATGATGAAGGTTCAGAACATCCAGTGGCATTCTTCAGCATGACATTAAGGGATGTTGAACTAAGGTATGACATCATAGAAAAACAAGCTTATTCCCTTATCAAATCATTAAAGGCTTTCAGAATCTACATTCTACACTCCAGGGTAATTGCATATGTGCCATCAGCTTCAGCTAAAGATGTCCTCACATAGCCAGATGTTGATGGAAGAAGGGAAAAATGGATTGCAAAGCTGATTGAATTCAATATAGAATTGAAGCCCACCAAGCCTGTCAAAGGTCAGGGCCTTACCAAGCTAATGGCTGAGGAAAATTGCAGGATGCTGGATGTGAATTGGATAAGTGCCATTTCAGAAGATGGACAGATAGAAGGAATAGCTAAACCGGGGCTTGACCATTCATTGCTTGAAAATCTAGCTTCCTGTGAACGGTATTCTGCAATAGCTAAATTTTTGCAGGATCTAGAATTTCCTCCAGGCTTAAATTCAAGCCAAGCTAGAACCATCACGCTCAGAGCGGCCAATTATTGTATTCATGAAAACTTGTTGTACTGGAGGGACCCCTCTAGAGTCCTTTTAAGGTGTCTAAATAAAGAACAATCCTTGGAGGTCCTGCATCAGTTTCATTCCATCATATGTGGAGTGCATCACTATTGGAAAACAACGACCCACAGGATCCTCAGAGCTGGGTATTATTGGCCCACCTTGTTTTCTGATGCCTTTTCATTTGTAAAATCTTGTGATAGGTGCCAGAGGTTTCAAGGAAAACAGCAGTTGAAGTCTTTACCTCTGAAGCCAATACATGCCAGTGGCCCTTTTCAATAGTGGGGTTTAGATTTCATTGGGGACATTAATCCATATTCTAGTGGCCAGCACAAGTGGATCTTAGTAGCCACTGATTATTTCACTAAATGGATTGAGGCCATCCCTACTACGAAAGTTGACCATCACGTGGTCATTAAATTATTGACAGAGAATATTTTCACCAAGTTTGGTTGTCCATACAAGTTAATTACAGACAATGCAGCAACCTTCAGGGCAAAAGAGTTGGTGGACATGTGTGACTCGATGGGCATTAAGCTAGTTCATTCCACCTCATATTACCCTCAAGGCAATGGTCTAGCAGAATCTTCCAACAAAAGCCTAATAAGGATAGTGAAAAAACTGCTAGAAGACAACAAGAAGAGTTGAGATTCCAAGCTGAAGTACTCATTGTGAGCTGACAGGGTAACCAGCAAAAAACTCTACAGGGAACTCTCCATTCAAGTTGGTATATGGCGCTGAGGCTTTATTTCCAATTCAGTTGACCCTCCCCGTGGAGAAATTCTTGCATGAAGAACAGAATGAGGAAGATGATATGGCAAGAAGGATTAGTGACCTGGCTGAAGTGCATCAAATTGAGATCGGTTGGTTGAACAATCAGCAGCACATCAAAAGAAAATCAAAGAAGCTTTTGATAGAAAGGCAAAGGTAGATAGTTTTCAAGTTGGAGACTTGGTTCTTAAATGGGATGCACTGAAAGAAAAGGAGAGGCAATCATGGAAGTTCGATGCTCTGTGGACTGGACCTTTTGTCATCACTCAGATCTAGGGGAACAACACTTTCATGTTGCAAAGTATGGAAGGAGAGGCAGTTTTTGTTGGCCTAGTTAATGGGCGGTTTTTGAAAACTTATGTTGTTTAAGGCCTTTGGGCCTCACCATTGTAATTATGTCCGTTGTCAAGTTTTAGTGTAGGCTTAATTAGACTCCATGCCCAATGGAATACTAGGAAATGTTTTTAATCTTGTTTTTGTATGAAGGCAGTGGTCTACGGTTCTTGAGACCTCACAGGGAGGATCTCATCCCTAGAAGGAGCCAGTGTTAGCTCTGCTATGCAATTCTAACTTTCTAGGGTCAGAAAGAAGCTCGGTCTGTTGGGTGGTGTCTGAAAAAAGGCTCACAGTTGGTCATTCCTCCTTTTCCTCCCACTCTGCTTTCTCTCTACCACCTCCATCTCTCTTTTTCATCCTAAAACCTCGCAAAATGGCCCTTTTTACCTTAAGCCCTGAGCGCAAAGGCCAAAACCCACCATAGCACCTCACCTAATGACCGCGCATGCTCATAAACCCCTTCCTTCATCTCCACCGTTGACCACCTCATCGATCTAACGACTCCTACTGCACCCGATAAAGCAATTTGCACGCTTATTCCCCAACCGTCCGATCCATCTCCGCTCGATCTGATGGCGTTCGCTCTCCCTGCGCCTGTAACTTTATCGAACGTTAGCGTGCGATGAGAGTGGTTTTTCTCTCTCATCTACTACTACATGTCAACCAATGAGTGGGATTGCACGCCCCCATCCTTTTTCCACTTTATGCCCAAAGGCAGTGCAATCAATACCACTTACTGCTTAACCTAGCCACCCGCTAGTTAAACTCTCGCGCAACTCTACCGTCTGATCGCCGTTAGATCTGGCTGCTTAAGATCTAACGACCCAAACTCAATCTGCTTCCTTTTCGTTCGACAAACTGCGACAAGCCATCTCCGCCGTCTATTCTCCCAATCCGACGGTCATCCTTTCTTACCATCTCGGTCATCCATTCACCCATGCAATCCACGTCCTTTGACCACTCCATCTACCTGACGAAAGGAGGTAATCCGCATGCTCGTACCAATTGTAGCAAAGCCCCAACAACCATGTTTAAACAGGAAGTATGGCTAGGAGAGATAAAGTACAAGCACGACCCTGTAACTGCATTTACCAGTTATGGAGCTATAGTGATACGAACACTCCACCTGCTAAAGAGAACAACACAACTCCTGAAAAGATCAGATTCATCCACTAAAGCAAGCAAACGCACTCAGAGACTCTATGAGACTGTTAAATGCAGTTGGTGATCAACTATGAATTCTCCCTACCTAAACGGCTAAGAGCCCTTGTAATGTAAAATCTATAAATACCCCGAAAAAAGATGTAATCAGGGTTGATGGTTAGTGTTCTGATGTAAGGTTCAACTTCTGGAGACTGTAGATATTTTGTCACTTGTATCATCTCGTCTTCATTTTCAGATAATACAAGCTTCTTTTGCTATTAGTTGCTCACTTTCAATTTTCTTCTACTCTAAGTTGTGCCTGATATATTGAATTCTTGATTTCTTTAAAGTTTAACACTAGAAAGATGTCATCATATCTATGTGTTAGATTGTTAAATGTATCATTGAATAATTCATCCAGGTTTCTTTCTATTTAGTGCCAGAGAGATGTCATCCTCTATGTGCATTAGTAGAACAGATTTACAGACTTCTTTTCTGGTTGCATCCGGCCATCACATGGTCGTGTGTATCTGTTGGTGTGGTCAGTATTCTCCATCTTCACCTAATTTCTAAAACTGTGAGTAGTTGGTGGTCTAAAGCCTTGTAGTCTGGGGGTGTTCACACATGTCTGGAGTGAAACAAAGTAAAAGTGGTTATCTGTCTTGGGAAATCATCATTCCTTCCACTCATCCATTGCAACAATAAGTTGAATTTTATATGTTACTAGTCATCTCCGAGGTACAACCTAGGAGAGTTTCTTGGAGCTCTAATAGGTCTTATTAGCCATCCTCTTCACATAAATCAACATGTTTTGAGAAGTTTGAACATCACCAGAACTAGTTGCTACCTAGACACCACTCGTTCCTCAAAATGGAGTCCTCTTTAAGCTCATTTCAGACTCTCTAAACATGAAATGATTTCCGAGTGCTTTTCCTTTTTAGCTCGTTAACGGATTGGAAACGACATCTCTCTCGTATTGTTTTACACTTTTTCAGGCTTGAGAGATTAATCTATGAAAAAGAACTAGTGGAGTTTTCTTTTTTCCCCTTTTCAAACTCTCTAAACATGAAAAGGACCGAGTTATCATTTTTGTTAAACTCGTTAAAACATCAAATAGTGACAAACTTGTCCATATAGGCAAGACTGAGTTTCACCTTCGCTAGACTCGTTAAAACATCACATAGCGATGGATTCACCTGAAGGGTGGAATTATAAAACAAGCATATGTTATCCTCCTCAAGCTTGATGAAAATAAAGAGGTACTAGTCAACAATGTCTGGGGAAAATGGGAAAAAGGGGAAAACCACTTTATGGTAGCAGGCCGCTCTTGAACATAAAAATTTTAGTTCATCTCCGTGACTATTTGGGTTGGGTTATCTGCTTGACAGTTATCATACTTATGGTATATCACACCATCCATCACTTTTCTTTTGGGTCAATGCTACCAATCCATTCAGACTATTTGGGTTGGGTTATCTACTTGATGGTTATCATACCTATGGTCTATCACACCATCCATCACTTTGGTTTTGGGCCAATGTTGCCAATTCATTCAGTGTCATCGATATGTTCAAGAGAAGTCAATTATTAAAATTCATCCTTTGCAATACCATAAACCTTCATTTTCATGACCGCCATTCCTAAACCTTGTGTCATCAGTCAAGTTCCATATCCAAAATCATTACACTCATTTCGTGTCATTGAAGTGGGATACATCAAGGCCCTCGTGCGATGAGTCACTTCTTGTCGACATCAACACATTATCCAAGAAGTTGACTTAGAAACACCCTTCCAATACCTTGAGGCTTGCATACATCAATGGCAGGTTTCTCGCTTCTGGTGATAGGTTGACATCAATGGCCTTCAACCGAAAGACTTTACATGGTTTTCGACATCAAATCATCCATTCACACCATGTAGAATGTACTGCAGTACCTTGAGGATCATTATCATTATCGGTGATTTCTCTCGCGTTTTTTAACAGCTTACAACATTGGCTGGTAAGCAGACAGTGTCTTCCCATGTTCGACTTCAGATCACATATTCACATGGCAAGACTCATACTTGAGCAAATGATTGAACGAGATAGAAGAACCCAATCTAGTTTCATTCATCCGGGCTACGATTTTAGGAGTACTAAATCATATATACAATGGCTTTACATTGATGGTCATTCTAATAATGGGTCTATATCTATAGATGACTGTTTATGTACATGTAATGAAAGTTTATAAGTTGAGCATGGGTATGTCTTCCCTCAACGATTCATGTGAAGATAAAAATATCATGATATATGTATTGTAATTGATGCAGGTCACCTTCCACTTTGATACCTCCTCATCACATCGTAAAGCATTTCATTCAACATTTTATTTTTTCCAACTTCGTGCTTTAGGGGGGGGTTGTTACAGATCCATTTGGGCACATCAATCCATTCATCCAGATCAATATTTAAGGCTCATCAAACCCTAATTCCAGTTGATACATGCCCTAAACAAGGCACCCTTTTGAATGCCTCCTTGCCAGACAGTTTCATGACATGAAGACATCTAGAAATGGCCTCTAGGGAGACCAGCGCAGGTAGGCCCATGTAAGGGTGCGTTGCAGAGTAGTTATGTCCATGCCAGGGTGCTCTGCAGAGCACTTAGGCTTCCTTTTGCCTGCACTAGGCACGTTTGAGCGAAATTCACATAGGGTTTGGGGAATATTCTTATCTTTTGGAGTCATCTAGAAGGTTCCCTCACTTATGAACTCCTATGAGATCGAAAATGGATGAGGAATGAGTTAAGATGCATCCTATCCTATCATCCCTTCCTCCATGGAACTAATTCTAAGTATGGAATGCCATTCAATACCACCATTTATGACAAAACTTCCTTCATCTCCCTATAAATTGACCACTCATCTAAGTGATTAGGGGATGGAATATGTTTAATTGTAAGGAGATAATGTTACTATGAGAATTGGCTTTGAAGCAAGTATTGTAATGCTAAAAGTTTGTCATGCTTTTGATGTGATGTGGATGGGATCCAAGCTGGAGGAATGACTTTGAATCAGACATAATGGTTGTATTTCCTTCTTCTATTCAATAAAGTATTTGAAACTTTCTCCCACATGTTTGTATTGTCTTATAATGCTTATATGTGTGAAATGAATCTAATTCCATTTACTTGTATTCAATAGATCTTTTGCTTTTCTCAGTTCTTTGTATTTTGTTTGTGTTTAAAGGTACTTCTCAAGTTTGTAAAGTATGGGAAGGAGCAACAGGATCGATACAAAGGAGATAAGAGGAAAGCATAACTACAAGTAGGTCTTCTCATGTTCTTTGTCTTATCTATTGCTTATAGGAAAATGTTAAAGTGCTTTAAACTGTTGTTCTAGATATGGCTACTTATCTAGGAAATTAGTATTTATCCGTAGATACCAAATTCTCCAAAACAAATTGGCAACTCTGTTGGGTAAGATCATCTTTCCTAGTAGCTTATCCACCTCCTAGGTCATTCTTGTAGACACTACTTGTTTTCATTTATTGTAATTCAACGCTTTTGCATTGAAAATTTGGTCAAAACTATGTCAAATTTCCTTTTGAAATGGCTCACTGTCACTAGCATATGCTTGTGAGGGACGCAGTGTGTTGCAGAGCACCCTTGGCTTAGGGACAGTGCTCTAAAATGCATTGTCTCTCATTCAGGGTTGCACTGATCCTCCTAGGGTTAGTTTCCCACCTTTGGAATGTGTTTTTGCCAACTTTTCCCTTTTTTTTTGCTCGTTGATTAATCAATGAATGTCATGTCTCAGAGAACAAGTTTTTATCTCCTTTTCTAGCCCTACTTCAACTTGACTGATTAATATTTCTTAAATGTTTTCTTTGTCATTATCGATCCATAGTCAAAGTTAGAATATAGTTGATTAATCTTTGTTCAAAAGAAAGTGTCGTAAAATTCTTATTTTCCTTTGAAACAAAACTGTCGTCAAGTCTTTGTTCTTGTTAAATATTGATTGATTGTATGTGCATAGTTTCCTTTTTGATCATCATAACATTAAGGGATTCGAAAAGAAAAACTTGCATCATTCATATTGTAGTTTGTGAGTGCTTGAAAGGAATAGCTAGGGAATGTTCATTAGATATGCTCTTTGCTCTTTGTCAAAGATCTGATTGCTCTATCCCTACTAGCTAAGGTTTTCATTGTTTAATTGAATGAGAAGAATGATTATCATATTAGTTTCATTTTAGGAATTGCAAACATACATCACATGGTGAACCTTGAAAGGCAAATTCTAAAGAAGATCAACTTAAAATTTATTTGAATTTACCTAATGGAGCATTGTCACCTAAGGAATAACATTTAGAGGTTCTAGGCTAGAGATGTGTTCTGGCATCGTAAAACATAGCAGTTGTCCCTAAGTTGTCTGCAATACATCCCAACTATTATACCTCATTCCACGTATGTGAGTATATTGTAGCTCGTCCACGTACCTTCGGGTATATAGGGCGGTGTTATAGTACGTAAAGTATATGGGAATGCTCTCATTGTGCTGTTTTGCATTAGATAAAGCTAATATAGATTGGACCTCCACGTAACTTCGGGTATATATGGGAGGAAAACACTAGGTTTCCATCCATCCTTAGGTAATCGGGTTGGCCTCCTTGTACACTGTGATACACCGAACACAACATTCGAGGAGATTGCCTGCCCATACTTCTCGGTTCACCAGGACGTATTCTACAGTTCACAGTTTCTTGGTAAACCTTTTGCCTAGATTATCCCTTTTCTATTTTTTTATGTTACTTTCATTAAAATAAATTTAATTGACCATAGATAACATCCTCCACGCTCGATCCTTAGTTGGTCTTAGGTTGAGACATATGGTGACAAATTCGAAGTCCACCGATCAAGGAATTCCTTTTGTTGGGAATCCTAGTCCTTTTCCTCCTTTCAGAAATATTGGTGCTCCTTATATGGCTACATTTTCCCTTTCAGGACTTACCATTGGCTTGCCTGTATGGTTGTTTTCAACCTCCTTGTTTCAAAATGTCGTGATTTATCCGCAATTGAGTACTCCTCCAACTGGACAAAATATACCTCCAGTTGATCCTAAAGTTGACCCTTTGCCTTCTTCCTTGGTTGTTTCTTCCTCCCCTTCTTCCTCTTCACCTGGTGAAAGTATTGGTACTAGTAATCAGGTGGCTAAGAAGAAGAATTAAGGGAAGAAGAAGAAGAAGAAGAAAATTCAGCAGAGAGGCAACCAAGAAACCATTGCTTTGAATCCAACTTCTAATGAGAAACCGTCTGTCAAGCCTCACAAAGTTTGATATCCATGCAAACTTTGTATGGGAGACCATATTCTTTGAAATTTTTTGGTATTCCTCAGATCTTAGAAGAATGGTCTTCCCGTTCACATCATCATGTGTCATCAACTTTTGGAGATCATGCTGGTGACACACCATCAACTAGTGGTAGTAAATTTCATGGAAATAAGGGTAAAATTAAGTTTCCCTATAGGTTATGTGAAGGGAATCACCCCATTCACCTTTTTCCTATCTGGATGAAGCCAAAAAAGTGTTGGATAACCATCATGCTTCACCGTGGCGACTTCCATCTGGTTACAAGAGACTATCCCTTATTCCTTCCCTAGTTGATGAATTGACTAACCAAAATCAACCGTCGGTCAAGCCCACTCTCTCTTAATGTGAATCCAATGAGTCTATACCCGACCCAAATCAATAGGTCAAGGAAACAGTTGACGTGATTTCACCTTCAGTTAATCATACCTTTCCTTAAGAGAGTGGGTATGATACCACTCAAGTTCTTTTCATTTCTTCAGATTCGAATGAGCTTGGAGGAAACCCTCCTGTTCCATCAAGACAAGAGGAAAATCCTCCCATTCTCGTAACTCAAGGGGGTAATTCTCCCATTCTTACGATACCCCCTCCAAGTAGTCTAGTCACTTCCTTTGATTGGAATTGACTAGCAGGATTTCGTCTTCCTTCTTATGTGCCTTTCGAGATCATGGTACAAGTTTGTAATATGATTGTATCTAGCACTATTATAGATGAAGGTGCATTTGTGAGTATCCTTTCCTCTACTACTTGGCAAGCGCTTGGTTCGCCACCACTTGTGTCTGTTACCCATAATTTGTTGGCTTTTAACATAGGAACCAGTCAACCATTAGGGATCCTTCCTCATTTACCTATTACTTTGGGAGGAAAAATTGTTTATCTGAATGTGATGGTAGTCCTAGGCCCTTTAGATTATAATTTACTTTTTGGGTCTGACTATGTCTATGACATGGAGCTATTGTTTCAACACTCTTTCGAGTGATTTGTTTCCCGCATGAAGGCAGAATTGTCACCATTTACTAGCTTTCATTTCCTGGTCCAAATATCACTTCTAGTCAACCATCTTCCCTAAATGGTCCTTTTGTACCAATCGTGTCATCCCCGCAATGGGTTAATTATGTGGCAACCCGTTCCATGCCTACATCAACACATGATCAATTCAGTGATGTTGTACATTATGTGTTGGGGGCATTGGAATGAGATCTCTCTAGTGTTCTCCCATCTGATGAGAACCTCTTAGAATTCATGACCTCTTATCGGTCGTGAACAAGTAAAATGAGGAAAGTTCATTGTATTGTGTCAACCTTGTTAAAAATGAAACCAAGGATATGAGGATAGTTCTTAGTCTTATGAAAACCTCGTTAAAAAATGAAACAAAGGAATATGCGGATAGTTCCTAGTCATGTGTCAACCTCGTTAAAAAATAAACAAGGAGTATGAGGATAATTCTTGGTCTTTTGTCAACCTCGTTAAAAAATGAAATAAAGGGTATGAGGAGACTTCCTTGTCTTGTGTCAACCTCGTTAAAAAATGAAACAAGGAATATGAGGATAGTTCCTTGTCTTGTGTCAACCTCGTTAAAAAATGAAACCAGGGATATGAGGATAGTTCCTTGTCTTGTGTCAACCTCGTTGAAAAATGAAACCAAGGATATATGATAGTTCCTGGGCTTGTGTCAACCTCATTAAAAAATGAAACAAGGAGTATGAGGATAGTTCCTTGTCTTGTGTCAACCTCATTAAAAAATGAAACCAAGGATACGAGGGTAGTTCCTTGTCTTGTGTCAAGATCGTTAAAAAATGAAACCAATGATATGAGGATAGTTCCTTATCTTGTGTTAAGCTCATTAAAAAATGAAACAAGGAATCTGAGTAGAGTTCCTTGTCTTGTGTCAAGCTCATTAAAAAATGAAACAAGGTCCCCTGGAGCAAAGTTCCAAGTCGAGTCTTTGATCAGATCTCGTAAAATCCTAGTCGAGTATTTCACTTGATCTCGTAAAAGAACCTTCATTCCATCCATGTGATAGACACGAGTAGTCTACTTAGGTGAATGTAATGAAGCTTGGGGGGCATGTACCTAGTAGTAAATTTAAGTTTCCCTGTAGGTTATGTGAAGGGAATCACCCCATTCACCTTTGTCCCCATCTGGACGAAGCCAAAAAGGTATTGGATAACCGTCATGCTTCACCGCAGCGACTTCCATCTGGTTACATGAGACTCTCCCTTTCATCATGCTGGGGCATGTAAACCAATATCAAGCATAGTTCTTTGTTTCAAGCTTATGTAAACATGAAACTGAATCCAAGCATAGTTTTTCTTTTCAAGCTTGTGTAAACATGAAACTGAATCCAAGCATAGTTCCATATGGTTCAAGCTTGTGTAAAAATGAACCCATCTCCATTTTAACCCTCGTGATTACTATTCTATCTGCCTTTTCCGTCATATGAGCCTTGGTTTTTATCCTTCAATCGTCACTATCTGTTTGACCGATCATATGCTTTCACTTGGTTGTTTTACCCTTTTTGAGGAAAAGTTGCAATGAGTGGTCTTATTAGCCATCCTTTTCACATAAATAAACATGTTTTGAGAAGTTCCAACATCATCAGAACCAGTTGCTATCCTAGACACCACTCATTCCTCAAAATGGAGTCCTCTTTAAGGTCTTTTCAGACTCTCTAAACATGAAAGATTGTTGAGTGCTTGTCTTTTTCATCGCGTTAACGGATTGGAAACGACATCACTTTCGTATTGTTTTACGCTTTTTCGGGCTTGAGAGATTAATCTACAAAAAATATCTTGTGTATTTTTCTTTTTGTCCCTTTTCAAACTCTCTAAACATGAAAATGATAGAGTTATCATTATCGTTAAACTCGTTAAAACATCAAATAGTGACAAACTTGTCCATCTAGGCAAGACCAAGTTTCACCTTCGCTAGACTCGTGAAAACATTAAATAGTGATGGATTGACCCGAAGGGTGGAATTATACAACAAGCATATGTTATCATCCTCAAGCTTGATAAAACTAAAGAGGTATTGGTCAGCAATGGCTGGGGAAAATGGGAAAAAGGGGAAAACCACTTTATGGTAGTAGGTCGCTCTTGAACATGACACTTTCACTTCATCTCCGTGACTATTTGGGTTGGGTTGTCTACTTGACAGTTATCATACTCATGGTCTATCCAACCATCCATCACTATTGTTTTGGGTCAATGTTGCAAATTCATTCAAACTATTTGGGTTGGGTTATCTACTTGATGGTTATCATACCTATGGTCTACCACACCATCCATCAATTTGGTTTTGGGTCAATGCTTCCAATTCATTCAGTGTCATCGACATGTTCAAGAGAAGTCAATCAGTAAAATTCATCCTTTGCAATACCATAAAACTTCATTTTCATGAATGCCATTCTTGAACCTTGTATCGTCAGTCAAGTTCCATCTCCAAAATCATTACATGTGTTTCGTGTTGTTGATGTGGGATACGTCAAGGCCCTCCTCCAATGAGTCACTTATTGTTGACATCAGCACATTATCCAAGAAGTTGACTTAGAAACACCCTTCTAGTACCTTGATGCTTGCATACATCAATGGTAGGTTTCTTGCTTTCAGTGATAGGTTGACATCAATGGCCTTCGACCGAAAGTATTTGTATGGTGTGCGACATCAAATCATCCTTTCACACCATGTAGAATGTACTGCAATACCTTGAGGATCATTATCGTTATTGGTGACTTCTCTCACGTTTGTTAACAACTTACATCATTGGCTTGTAATCAGATGGTGTCTTCCCATGTTCGACTTTAGATTACATATTCACATGGCTAGACTTGCATTTGAGTGAACGATTGAACGAGATAGAAGACCCCGAATCTACTTTCATCCATCTGGGCTGCGATTTTAGCAGTACTAAATCATATGTACAATGGATTTACATTGATGGTCATTCCAATCATGGGTCTATATCTATAGACGACTGTTTATGTACATGTAATGAAGTTTTATAAGATGAGCATGGGTATGCCTTCCCTCAGCGATTCATGTGAAAATGAAAATATCATGATATATGTATTGTAATTGATGTAGGTCACCTTCCACTTTGATACATCTGAATCACATCGTAAAGCATTTCATTCAAAATTTGCATTTTTCTGACTTCATGCTTTAGGGGGCAGCTGTTACAGATCCATTTGGGCACATCACTCCATTCATCCAGATCAATATTTTAGGGATCATCATACCCTAATTCTAGTTGCTACATGCCCTAAACAAGTCACCCCTTTGAATGCCTCCTTCCCAGACAGTTTCGTGACATGAAGACATCCAGAAATGGCCTCTAGAGGGATGAGCACAAGTAGGCCCATGTAAGGGTGCACTGCAAAGCAGTTAAGTCCATGCCAGGGTGCTCTAAATAGCACTTAGGCTTCCTTTCACCCATGCTGGGCGATTTTGAGCGAAATTCACATAGGGTTTGGGGAATATTCTTATCTTTTGGAGTCATCTAGAAGTTTCCCTCACTTATCAACTCCTATGAGCTTGAAAATGGATGAGGAGTGAGTTAAGATGCATCCTATCCTCTCATCCCTTCCTCCATGGAACTAATTCTAAGTATGGAAGGCCATTCAATACCACCATTTCTGACAAAACCTCCTTCATCTCCCTATAAATTGACCACTCATCTAAGTGACCAGGGGTTGGAATATGTTGAATTGTATGGAGATAATGTTACGATGAGAATCGACTTTGAATTAAGTATTGTAATGCTACAAGTTTGTCATGATTTTGATGTGATGTGGATGGGATCCAAGTTGGAGGAATGACTTTGAATGAGACATAATGGTTGTAATTCCTTCTTCTATTCAATAAAGTATTTGAACCTTTCTCCCATATGTTTGTATTGTCTTATGATGCTTATATGTGTGAAATGAATCTGATTCGATTTACTTGTATTCAATAGATCTTTTTCTTTGATCGATTTTTTGTCTTTTGTTTCTATTTACAGGTACTTCTCAAGCGTGTTAAGTATGGGGAGGAGCAACATGATTGATACAAAGGAGACAAGAGGAAAGTGGAACTACAAGTAGGTATTCTCATCTTCTTTGTCTTATCTATTTCTTATAGGAAAAGGCTAAAGTTCTTTAAACTATTGTTCTAGATATGGATACTTATCTACGGAATTAGTATTTATCCGTAGGTACCAAATTCTCCAAAACAGATATGACAATGACAAGTTGATATGCAACAATAATTATAATATGAAACACTAATACTCAAAATAATAGTCCCCAAGGAGGATTTTGCATTCTTGAAACTTTGTCCTGTGCCACAAATAATACCGAACGAAAACTAATTTTGGGAACAGTTCTTAATACACATTAAATTAAATACTCTTGAAATGTCCAAAATAGAAAAGCATAAAGATGAGGGTTGGAGCTCATATCAACTAAAAACAAGCATGTACATTATTTGGGAAACAAGTAAGAGTTGACATAGTATTCATAGTGATATGAGTGCTTATGTAATCCTATAGGCCATTTAGAGAACATTATCCACTTTGATGATTTCCATCAGTAAGTGATAAAATGATAAAAACATAAAGATGGGGGATGAAGATTATATTGGATAAAAACAAGCATGTACATCATTTGTCACACAAGTTAGTGATGCCATAGTATTCAGAGTAATACATGTGCCCATGGAATCCTACAAGCCATTTAGAGAACACTATCCACTTTGATGATTTCCATCATTAACTGATAACATAGAAATTTTGAGGGAAGCAAATCACAGTAGCCCAAGGAAATGAAAATAATCATTATGCTTCATTGATCACATGCACACCTAAAATACCATTTATTTTTGTAATTTGTTTTAGATGAATAAGTCCACAATGGCTTGAGAAGATGAACTGTTGTATGTTATCATATTAAAATAGTCTCATATTCTAGCTTGATTGAGAAGTGCTCCTAAAATCTCATCCTAATCATACTGCACAAGTTCTTTTGTCCTCCCCAATTCCAAATTACCACCATGTTTCAAGCATTTGATTGAAAATGTTACAGAAGGAAGTAAAGGAATGTGAATTTTTACTAAAGGATTGATTAAAATCATTTTTTTTCTAGGCACAAAGTGGGCTCTAATATGCATGTATATTTGTAACCAACAATGGGGGACCTAAGTGATGTACTGGAACTTAATTATTCTTTATATAGCATAATCCTCATTGCACAAATTTGAGCTCCTCATTATCCTAAATCAAGTAAAATATGCAAAAATCCATTGTAAATGGCAAAGGGTGATACGAGATAGAAGAAATTGGTTAGAGACTACTTCTTCCTTGCTATTATCTCATCTTAAATATTGCGGGGCCAACATTTTATTGTTGTTTCCTCTTATGATATTTATATCTGAACATATCAAATATTTCTATTGCAATGGTTTATAACTGAATGTCATGGGTAATTTAAATTCTAGTTTCTGTTGGTTTAAACATTAGGGATAATCTATCTACAATTGTGATTGGATTATATGAGTTTGAAACCTTCTTTTCTATTTTTGAACACTAACACTTATGTTAATAGAGAGTCTACCGTACCTCATTTAACATGTATCATTCAATTTTTTCTTGTTTGTCTGCATTCTTAGCACATTGAGAAAATGATATGTAATAAGAAATGTCAGTGAACTTTTTCATATGGAGATTTTAGGGAGCATTTACGCAGTCTCTGATTCTGTAGATGTAGGTAAGGAGGGACCTCTTGTGCATACTGGGGCATGCATAGAATCATTGTTGGGGCATGGGGGCTCCAAATGGTACCATTTAACATAGATATGGATGTGGTATTTAAAAAATTATAGAGATAGATGTGATCTCATAACATGTGGTTATGTTGTGGGATTTGTTGTTACATTTCATGCCCCTGTGGGTGGTGTTCTATTTTCCCTTGAAGAAGTATAATCATTGTAATACTAATTTTTTTGTACCTTATTTAAATATGTATCGAGGGGTTTATGGAGTTTTAAAAACGAGAATATGTTCACTTGTTTCATCAAGGTTCAAGTCATAGGGAAGATACTTAAAGAGGAAATTGGTTTTAGATAGAAGTGCTTGGATTATGAAATGTTTAGGGTGTTGATCATTTCATTGCTTTGAGTCTGTTACTACCTTTGGCAAAATTTTGAACAAACATATTTCTCATGATTCTAAGGGTCTAGTCCATCATCTTAGCATAAGACTAACCGATTGCATTTGGTTACTAAATTGTGTTGGTAAAGGCTCTAACAGTTTTTTGTTTTGCAGGTGGCCGAGTGCTCTTCTTTGGAGAAGATTTTTCAGTGCAGCAATGGTTGTTGTAGTTTTGAGGGCACTCAAACAATTCTGTGAAACATGAAAATGTGGGCTCTTTCAAAACGGTGGTTTGATAATGTTTGATATTAGCTTAGTTAAAATTTCCTATCGGACTACTGATCTTTTGCTAGTGATAATCCTTGGAATTATTGGGGGATTAATTGGAAGTCTTTTTAATTACCTTGTGCAAAAGATCCTAATATTTTATAATCTTATTAATGTGTATGTACATGATCACTTTAACATTTTAATTGGTATCAAAATGTTATGTTGGACCTCGATGCACTAAATGTAATTAGAAATGATTTCCAATCAAAACATTCTTCCTAAGCATGCATTTAGGACTAATACATACAATCATCAATGTCATTAGAACTAATACATACAATCAAATTTAATTTTATCAACTCAATTAATCTTTTTTATTGTTGTTAATTCTTTTTACATGATTAAATATTGAATGATTAATAAAATTTTGAGGAAATCCATATGATAGACGTGTTACATTAATTCACCAATACCAAATCAAATAATAAGACAATCTTATATGTGCAAAAAAGAGCTATGATGCACATAATTCATCTATACAAAAAATACAATGGCATGTCACCTCGTGGCTCTTGTTATCCAAGTTTCAATAATTTATTTAGATTTTATTACTAGTTTAGATAAATTATTCGATCAATTAAATTAATAGGTAAGGCTCTCTCTCTCTCTCTCGATACATATACATATACATATACATATACATATACATATACATATACATATACATATACATATACATATACATATACATATACATATACATATACATATACATATATATATATCAATCACAAAACAAAATTAAATGATGTTGGCTTCATACGTCTTAATTAATATTCAAATTAAAATATATATAAATGTAAAATGGAAACCAACGTCTAACAATGATCTATCTTAGTCATCTTAATTTATAAAAGAAAATTTAACAAACAAAACTTAATAAATTGGATAAATATAAATTACAAAACCATGGGCTCTCAGTGATCTATCTTAGTCATCTTAATTTATAAAAGAAAATATAACAAACAAAACTTAATAAATTGGATAAACATAAATTACAAAACCATGGGTTCTAACAAAACTATTGGCAAAAAATAATAGATTAACTAAATATAAAGTACAAAACTATCGGCTATAACCAAAACATGTGTGATAACAATTTTGTTAAAAATTATTTTAACACAATCAAATGTAAGGACTAAAAATGAATGGTTTAGTAAGTTATAGATTCAAGTGATATTTATATATAATATTTAATTTAATAGAAATTAAATTAAATCATAATTTAATAATATTTCTAAAATCAATTATTGACTGAGTCAGTAGGCCCTTGAGCCACTCAAAGGGCCCAACTTTGAACCTTGTTCTTTGAACCGTTCCACTTGACAAAATGTACATGTTGATTGACAAAAAAAGAGTTGTATTAATCATGGTAATATGCGCTTAATATGCAGGCTTGGGGTGAGATGACACCGTTCACCTAGACCAATAGGAAGCTTTCATTTTTGTTGTCCTTCTTTCAATAAAAAAATTGACAAGTGGAATTAAAAATATGATAAAACATTCAATGGGTTTTCGCCATTATTTTCCTCATCCTTGTCACCATCACACTTTGCATGGATTTCATGAGCACATGTCTTGCGGATGGAAACAATGAGATCGAGCTTTGCATTGAGGCCCCCAATGCAGTGATAGATTGACAAATCTAGCACAACAAGCTTTGACAATGTTGCACCATGAGAAAGTTTTCACTATGAACTTTGGCATCACAGACACTAGCTTCATCCCACTCACAATAAAATCTTGCATGTAATTCACATAGATTGCATTCCTTCATTTCTTTAGCTATTTTTAGATCTATGAGAGACCCCAAACTACCTAAGACAAGAAAACCCAAGATTTATTCACTAACCAAAAAGCCTCTTCGAATTGTGGACATGTAGAACAGTGGGGCTTATAAGGCCTTTGTGAGTGCTATGGTGATAATACCTGAAATTAGAGATTGCCTCCTAGACAATTGCACTGGCTATTAGAGTGTGCTAAGAATTGAAAACATATGTATCAAAGGTGGATACTATTCTAAGCAGATTGGTTATGGCACAATCCTTAGCTATTAAAAAAAGGGATAGTGCAGGTGATAATTGACCCATACCATCACTTAAATTTATACCATGTTAACAATAATCCTAAAACAAAAAGAAATTCCAATTTTTTTTGTAAAGTAATACCAAGCATTAATCATAGAGTTTCAGAGAATTGAAACCATGGAAACACCAAAAAAAGTGAAAAAATGCTCAAGATGCACGATTAAACCTACCATAGAACTCAACAAATTTCCCAACCACTCTCCTTTCAAAAAATTAGAATCACCATTAAAACCAAGTCTTTACATTTCACTCCATGGTTAATATTTCAAATTAGAACCAAAAAGAACCATACTCATTGGTTGTGGATGCATAAACAAATGCTCATAAGTAATTTAACTCCACAGTAAACTGACTCTAGAAAATATATTAGTGAGTCTTAAACCTACAAAAACGCACTTGTCACCTATAACTAAATAATAAAAAAACACTCGAGCACACTTTAACTTAATAAACATTCAACAACTAAAATATATCAGTAATTGTGCAATTTTAAATTGAATGACTGGTTATTTACAACTATTAAATCGTCTCTTTTCTTGTTTCTCTGCACTAGAGAAAAATTCTTCAATTTCGTTGGTGGTGGGAACGTGAAATTGGTTCTGAGTGCCATGCTCCCTTGGTTCTGTGGAGCGTTGGAGGAAGGCCCAGTCGTGGACCGCAGGGTTTCCATTATTAGTGTTAATTAATGAAAAATAGTAGTGTTAAATAATAAAAAATAATAGTGTTAATTACTATTTTATTGACCATGCACATCATTATTATTTCAACATATCTATACTTAAGTAGTTTGAATAAGCCTAACTACTTAACCTCCAAATTATATTTCTATGGAGTTATCTCAACAAAAACGCATATTATGGTTTTAAAAAGAATTGTGAGAAAATAGATGATGGTTTTAAAAAGAATTGTCCGAAAAGTTAGGATGTGCAACCTAGGTTGATATCATCTTTCGTGTAAAATAAAAAAAAATATAAGAACCCAAAAACAATAATAATACATAGATATTAATAGTATATTAACATTATAAATTAATTTAATTATTATTAATATTTAATTTAATTTAGAATAATAAATTTATTACTTCTCATTTAATTTAATGTAAAAAATTTAATAAAAAATATAAAGAAAAACTATAGGTTATCAATTTACTGCGGTATGAAATTTATCCAAACTATCTTAACTATTTCTTTCTACTTATTATATATGTTTACTAGCCTTAAAATTCATACAATTTTATTATATTTTAAGGAGATAAAAATGAAAACTTGTTTATCAATACTACATAAACATAAAAGATTGAAAATTTTAAACCAACGTAGATCCATCTTTACTCTAGATCTACCAAGCACCCAGAGGGATCAAATCTTTTTTCACTCTATGCTAGTTTTCATATAAAGATATTTGATCCCTCTCAATGCTCAGTGGATCCAGAGTAAAAGATGGATCTATGATGGTTTAATTCCCTCCTTTAAATATGCTACATTCCATGTGAATGCCATGGGTCAATACCATTGGTTCTCAATACCATGGGTCAATACCATGGGCCATCTTTATTTTTATTAATATTAATATATAATGTTTTTTTCATAGCCTTAATAATAATTTGACCCATAGGCTTTCACCTAATAAACCTCATTGAGTACTCGTAAATTAAAAGTGAATTATGGAATAATATAAAAAAAAAATTTTTATTTATTACCACAACCTCTCGTTTATTTATATTTTTATTAATTTACCATATCTCTTTTATAAATATGGTATTTGGCCCATTGTATTTAGCCCATGCCACTAAAATGCTAGTTGGCCCATAGGCCCTTACTTAAACGGTTCTGTGGCAAACTTTCTTTATCTTTGTCAAAGTTTGGATGTGTATGTCTAACTAGTGTGAATTCCTCCGCCTTAAAGTAATTGACTAAAACATAAGAAAGAATCCTCAGTGTAAAATGAAATATCTATTCTCTTTATAAGTTGTAGTTATAATTTCAAATTTTTTTAAATGTAAATTTCATTTTTTTTTTTTTTTGTGGCATAGTGATGATTATAATTAGTTATATTAAATTTGTTTAACAATTTTTATTATATTTTTTGGAGAGATAAATACATATTTTGGATTTTGATTTACTTTAATATCTAAGTAATATTGAAGTTGTCCCATGTTTGTCATCTCATTTTCTTTTTCATTTTTTTTTTTATAGATGTAATAGATGCTTCATTTCTCCATTTTATCAAAAGATCATTTACATGTACCACAAGATATACAATAGTTTTCCCAACTTTTTTGACAAACAAATTTTCATCACCAATATTGAAATGCTTGAAATTGGTCTTAAAAAAAGCTCACTTAGCTTTCCATAACATGTGGGAAGTATTTTCCTTAGGCCATAATGGGCTTGTGTGCCTTATGTTCTTGACCCTTTATAACAAATCCTCATAGTAGAAACATGTAAACATTCTCTTTCAAGTCTCCATTCAAGAAGGTTATTTTCACATCCATTTAATAAATCATCTACCTATTATGCATACCCAATCTAATAATACACGAATAGTAGCCCATTTATTTGTGGGAGCAAAAGCCTCCTCATAGTCTATGTCTCCTTCTATGCATATCCACTCACTATAAGCCTAAACTTATGTTTGTTAAGTGAGTCATAAAATTTGCACTTGTTCTTGAAGATCCACCTACAATCAATTGGTTGAGTTCCAAATGGATAGGAGCAACATACTACTTTGCATGGCTTCTTTCCACTCATCAAGAGAAGCAACTTCTTCAAATGAAGTTGGTTTAAAGTTAGTAGACAAATTCAATTCACAACCATATGAAACATCAATACCATTTACATTGAATTATCTACATCACCTCCATGTTGCCTTGTAGAACTTTTGGTTCCTATCTTTCCAACTTCATCAAGATGAACCTTTTCAAGTGTCTTTATAAGCAACTTTGGACCATTCTATGGTGGTCTAGGTTGCTCTAGTACTTTAGATGGTGTTGCATTCCCATTAAGGTTTAGTCTTTCAATTCTCTTAATCATATCATCCAATTGAACTCCCTATTATGGTGAAGTTGTTGGATCTTCTTCATGAGGGGAAGATGACACTTCAAAAGAAGATTCTAGAGATTGTTCCAAGATAAGGATCCCCACTTCAAGATGTGAAATCTAATCATCAAACTCAATATATCTCTTTACATGGTAAATATATCCAAATGATCAAATTGTTACTCAACAATTTTGTTAATCCCAATGGATTCGAAGGAAAGCGTGTCTCTAGAAAGAATGAAGTTTTCGTTTACCTCATCATAAAGATGAAATTCCTTGGTGGTATTTGAGTAACCCAAGAAGATTCCCTTTCAACTCCTTGCACCAATTTTGTTTCTTTTCTTCTTAGGAATTAAGAAATAGTAGGTGGAACCAAATACATTTTGAAGCCTCACCAAAGAAATGCAACCATACCACAATTCATATTGAGTCTTATTCTCAAGGGAATGAGATGGACTCATGTTTTTCACACATATTTTCCATAGAAATTCATTATCCCAAAACATCAACTTCACATTCTTGAAAAAATATCATTTAGTGTACCATATTCAAGCGCATCCCATTCATTCATTTTGCTACACCATTCTACAAAGGATTATATGGAATAAAGGTTTGATGTTTGCTCATATGTTGACAAAGATACATTTCAAATTGATTTGGATCATTGGAGGAATGAGACTTATAGAGTGACAAACGAATACCAACTAGAAATTCCCAACAAGTCTCCCATCCCAGTACTACTTTGGCCCAAGTGCGCTTAATTGCAAAGTTCTCATGAAATCTAAAGCATTTAATGTTGGTGTGGTCTAAATTGTTTAAAAAATGAAATTTCATGAGTGAGAAAGGAATATGTCATAATGCATGAGATAATTATTGTAGAAAAAAATTATAAAAATAATTGAGAATAGGGAACAATTCATAAGAGAAATAATGTAGAAAAACATTATAAAGATAACTCAGAATATGGTACCATGCATAAGAGAGTAAACATGAACTCGAATATTTATTGAATTGATAATATACCATGATACTACATTATGAGAAAAGCTTGTTTTGATCCCAATGAATTCTCGTGTTTATACTTTTAACAAGAGTCTTTCCACTAAGAGTCATCCCTTTGTACATTTCAAAATATCATGGGTGGGTGCCATCGTTTGCAAAATCCATGGATGAATACCATAGGTGAAGACCACAAATTATGATGGTAAAATTATAATATTGTGTGATTCAAATACCATGTGTAAATACCATGGTTTACAGAATCCATGGGTGAATATGATGGTGAAAACTAAATCATTGTGTGACTAGATTCTTACTTCACTATTATGATTTTTTTTCACATGCATATTTCAAATATAATCCATGATTTTACAAACATTGGTAGAAAATTAATTTTTAACCATGGTAACTATTATCCTTTTGTATCAATCCTCCCCCTTCGGAAGAAATGGTCCCTGTTACATAAAATCCCCTCATCATATGAGGAAATGTTTGCTAAACTTGGCTCCTGGTGAACCACTTTCCCTAGTGAAGAAGCTTCCTTGTGTTAGCCACTTGAAAGAGGTGTATGTTCCATTGATGAGTACCCTTCATATTGGTGTCCACAATCCCATTAGTTGTATCTAGAAACTTACATAGAACCTGATATTGGTCATGTATTTGTTTATACTTAGCATTGGCTCTTGGTAGGGAATCATGAACCTATTATTGGAAGTGTTGAAATCCTTCAACAAATTTGGTTGGACGATGGGAGGACTTTGTTGGTGAAGATGTAGTTTGAAAGGTGACATCCATGGGGATTATTGGTTGGAACCCTGAACATGTTTGCAAAGAAATAATAGAGTTGTAAAGATCTCCATTGTAGCCACACTGAACATATGGATGGATTTCATCTGATGTAAGTCAATGTGTGACTTAGAAGAGTAGGGGTGCCTTTATCAGTGAGGTGAATATATCCCTTTACTGTTCTATAAGCTTGTCCACCTTCTTGTGTTTTATATAAAGAGCTCGTACTGAAGTTGTGGTGGTTGCAGTGACTCGTCATTCACATTCTGACCCAGCTATGGAAAGAAAAAATTAAGAAGTATGAGATAACACCTTCATGCATTTTTTTTTATATTGAAAATTTTTCAATAGTTGGAACTTATTCTAGTATCCTATAGAGCTGATCCCCTAGAGTAATAACAACACTACAAGGTCGAGACTCATAAACAACATAATGTTTCCACATATAAGTTTGTCTTAACAAAACATCACAAACTTTGAGTGGTGCAACATCACACGATACCTCATATGTGAAGGGCTTGATGCTATAGGAAAAACGACATTGTCGGATGTCACAGATGTCTCATCCATGGCTCAACCAACCAATGGTGTATGGTTAGGGGTGTAACATTATTGGCAGCTTAAATTCCTTAACGACGTTTGCTGAGATTAGATTATTCTAGTTACGATTGTCAATAATGAAATGTAGTAGGGTCCTTTTCACCCACATCTGTGAATGAATAGGTGCTCCCCCACTAGGGGATCATCTAACTCTTCTAGTTGGATATTCACAATTGCAATGCTAACATTGGGTTATGAAACAATGATCAAATTTATTTTATACTATTTTAAATCAAAAGTTGAGCCAACTTGTATTTATTTCTTTGCAAGCTCTGCCAATAATGATTTTTTCAAGTGGTAATAATCAATGTTATGCAAGGGAATTCTGTGGAGCCTACACCAATTTCCAGTGCCTTCCTTTTAATTTCCGTAATCATTCTTTCTTGAGATTTAGTGGCATTGTCCTCGGGAAGTCCACCCTAGCTCTATCCCTTTCCCTGCTTCCGTTGTGAAGGATTTTCATATCCAATGTACTGCTTCTTCTGTTTATTTTATTTTTCTACTTACGACATATCGGTATGTTGCACCAATTGAGGAGATCTATAGGAACTCAATTTATATCTAGATGTATATGTGTAGACATCCACGGTACTTGATCACTATATGTCACTCGAAGTCTTTGATATCCATCTTAGTGCACAAGGTATGAAAGATATTTGTGAACTCTGGAATGTCTTGGCACCTTTACAACCATAGTATGGTCCATTTTATGCATCTATATTCATAGCTCCTGACAGGGTAATATTGTTCCTTGATGACATCTCAGAAATAATTCTAGGAGGGTGCAGCAAAAAATAGTGAGGGTTCATCCTCATTCCTCTCGTCACAGTAATTTTTGCACTAGTTCTTGACATGGGGGGAGGCTTTGAGGAGTGCAAAAGTAATATTTTCCCTATCGAAAAAATTATGGACCGAAAAATATCCTTCTAGGAGATTTAACCATCTATTTAGGGCATTTGTGTCTATATGGCCTACAAATATTAGAATGTGAAAGTTGACTTGTACCTTAAAGGGGAAATGAAATACAAATTTAAAGAAGAACACAACAACGAAACATGACTTCAATTAATTAATAGCAAGTGTTGAAAATTGTATACATACATATGATAATCAAACTACCTCATGTGATGGTAGCTTATCTTTGAGAAGAGATGTGATGGCTATATGCCTTCTGAGTTGTGTTACAATGATGCTAACATGAATTTTTAACATCAAGAAACAATTTAAAACCATAAACATCCAAAAACCTAACCCTAGGAGATGAAGCGCCAAAAGTTTGTGGGCCCTGTTGGTGTTAGTTGGAACGTCAACTTCCCGAGGTCGTAATTTTGGAATACATTCTTTATTTGGTGTGTACAATACATCATTAGAAATATCTATCTGAGGAAAATAAAATTTTACTACAAACCCTTGTTGTGGGCTATGAATTTTCCCTTTTTCCAAAATAACTTCGTTTAGGGCCTCAAAATGGCTCCAAAACTTTAGGACTCAAAAAACTGCCAAAAATAAAAACTACTACGAGATTGTGCTAGAAATTAGGAAGCTAAAAAGAAAACATGTTGGATGTACAAGTGGAATAGGTGAGTGGCCACCTATATCCACCCGGATCATTCCTCTCCCCTTAGGAAGCATTATTCCCCATTGCATTGAGTGCTTTTATGAGACGGGGAAACTTCTGTTGAATTTGGTCTCTAGTGAGCCTCTTGCCTTGGTGCAGGAACTGGCCATCTTTGACAACTCAATAAAATTGGATTCTTTGCTAGAGATTGTTTTTAATTTGTATTTCTATGATTCAATCAGTTGTGGCTAATTCGATGTAATCTGGATTGAGCGTTGTTGGTGTCCGCTACTCAACAATGTCTAATGTGGCCAATAATGGTGGAAACTATGGCCGAAGGTGGTCCACATTGAATAAGGGGTGCAAGACAAGGAATGGAGGGATACTTAACTCAAAGTTATTGTCACCCACTACCTTGGTGATGCCGTAAGGCCCATATCAAAGTAGTCAAAGCTTTTGATGGGCACTGACAAGGAATTCCTTCTATAGATGCAACCATACCTTGTGGTGACCTTGTGTCCCACTTTAAACTTATGTGGAGCCTGATGTTGATCGTGACATTGATTATACTTGGAATTGGATTTATCCAAGATATCATGAACCTACTAGCATATGTGTTGGATGCATATAATAAACTTAGTGGCTTTATCAACCTTGGTTTGTACATTCGCATATTTTACTTGTGTAGTCACAAGAGGCCTGGACACTCTCAATTGAGCATAACAGTTGAAATTTGAGGCCCACATGAAAGGGGTTGTGGCTATTCAAGATATTGAGAACTCTATTATAGCTATGCTACACATAGGGAGGAATCTCATCCCCATGTTCATGGATGTTTATATTTGTACATGCATAGTATCTGAACTATCATCTTGTTGATGACCTCTATCTATCCATCATTCTGGGGATGAATTATAGTCGACTCAGTGAGCTTGGTGTCAAAAAATGACCAAAGGTCTGACCAGAATGTGCTCAGGAACCTGTCATCCCAATCTGATATAATGGTCTACGGGATCCCAAAATGTACCCATACTCGTTCGAAGAAGATTTTGGTACTGTCTTCTGTAGTGATACTCTTCTTGAAAGTAGCCAATATAGCCATATTGGAAAATATATAAAATACCACAAATACACAGTCATTACCATGCTTGGTAGAAGGAAGGCCAGACATATAAATCATGGAGATGGATTCCCAGGGCTGGCTAGGTGTAGGTGAATTTTTTTTAATGTTTCAAGTTATTTGGATTTATATTTCAACAAATTGTAGGTTTTAACCCCGTACAGAAATTACCTGCATACAAATTCTAAAACATAGAAAATAAACAATAGCAAGAGCATAACACATATAGAAAATATACCCATATATTTTCCCCTGGATCCCAAAACAAGACTACCAACTTGATTTTTTATTATGTTCCTTTCAATGTTACAATACATATTTATACATGCCAAATCATCCAATACCATGGACCGAAAAGCATCACGTCTAAAACCATGTGTGAAAACCATGCACAAAACCATATGTAGGTCTGCCAAACCTAATATAGGGTCTAAAAAAAATTTCCCTGAGGTGCTGCCCCGAACCTCATAGAGGGGGGCTACCTGCCCCCCTTAAACCCCTTGGACAGGGGGGCTTATGCCCCCATTTTCACCCCCCCACCGTGCAATCGGCGCAACAAAGGGGGTTCTCTACCCCCCCTCTAACCCTCCAGTTAACTAAGTTAGCTAGTCATGGAAAGAATATAACACACCCCAAAATTCTCCCACTTGTTGTTTTATTTCCACAGGGGGCCACAAGAGAGCTTAGTCATTTATGCAACCCTGCAATGCCCATTGTTTCTCTACACCAAGAGAACTTCTCAAAGCTCACAGATTCTATCAGTGCATCTATA